>JAJQKJ010001319.1:242500-259720 GCA_029574335.1 Rana kukunoris
GAGAGAGAGAGAGGTGAGTGAAATTGACCCCCTAAGCTGGCCTGCAGTCCTTCCTGTACCCCCTGTCCCAGCCCCTGTCTGTGTGGGTAGGTGTGTGTGTGTTGCACCTACCTCCAGACCATCCTTGTCCTCGGTCAGCCTATGTTTCTTCTTGATGACAGGCACAGCTGGAGCAGACGTTGGGGGAAGGTGTGCAGGCTCTGGGACTGGGAGGATGTCACTGCTGGTCAGGTCTTCTCTCTCACTCCCTCTCGCGCTGTTCCTTCCAGTCAGCCTCCTGCTGCTCACGGGGCCCCCACTCTCTGTTGTTTTCAGATGCTGCTGCTGCTGCTGCTCTCCCCCTCAGATGCTGTGAACATGTCTGTGCCTCTCTGGTATGTCAAGGGGCAGCCTCGGAGCTCAGCTGTGTTGGACCCCTGGAGACAGAGGCAGAGCAGTAGCGTGGAGGTCGGAGGAGGAAGTGAAATCCTCCCGCGCTTTCAGCTTTGAACACGGAAGGGGGGTGGGGCACTGCAGCCGTGATGTCACTGGTTGCTACACGCCAAGCGGCTCTAGCAACCAGTGGACAGAAGGTGGAGGTGGTTCTGCGTGCAGGAGCCAGCACTACCGCGGCTTAGACTCCTCCACTGAATTAATCATGACATGACTGTATTGTGCAATGAAGGCACCTGGGAACTAGGGCCCCCCCCACAGCGGCAGAACGGCAGGGCCCAGTCGCAACTGCGACTGCAGCGACACTGAAAGTTCCGCCACTGGGCAAAGGTATCCATAGAGAAGATAAACTTGGATTCTAGTTGGCTGATGGCCCTAACTTTATGACCCCCTCGCCAAGGTCTAATATAGGGTGCAAACCCCCAAAATTTGAGATGGGACGGATGTAACTTGGGACAGCGCCACATTAGGTGAATAAGCGACCCCTCCTCCCCGCATTGTTTAGGGCACAAGGAAGAGTCCCGCCTCCCCCACCGGAACAGTTGGATGGGTGTACGGTAAACCCTGTCTAGCAGAAACAGGTGGGACAATCTATGCGATTGTGAAACTGAGGTAAGAGGACCAGCTTGTAAACATGTTTCCCAGGTCTCACCATCAATGTCCCCCAGGTCCTCTGCCCAACCTCTCCTACAAGGTAAAGTCGCTGAGTTCTGCATGGATGACAATAGGGAGGAGTAAACATGGGATATCATACCTTTTTTATCTGTACCAAAAAATATATCTGTTATTAGCCTGTGACAAGATAATTGAATAACAGACACCCGACCCTGAGTCTGCAGGGCATGCCTGAGCTGCAAGTATCTGTAGAATTGTTGCCTAGGTAGATCAAACTCAGCCTGCAATTCCTGAAACGACTTAAGCACGTTATTATGATAAATCTGGGCAATATTTTGAATCCCCGCTAGTTTCCAAGCCAGGAAGCCTTCAAGTTTGAAAACTTCCATCAGGTTTAAGTTGTCCCACAGAGGAGTGTCCCACGGACCACAGCTTCCCAAGGAGAACCACGGTGGGCGCCGTCCGAGGCAGGTGCGGAAATCCCGCCTCCAGACACGCCAAGACCGACATGCTCCTGGATACCACTCGTAGCAGAGTGTCAATGGAATCATTGCCATTGACCCGCCCCATGCCACACAGATGCTGCAATTGAGAAGCCAAAAAATAAAACTTAGGACTAGGGACAGCCACTCCCCCCTGGTCTTTATCGTACTGTAATGTGGACAATCGAATACGGGCCACCTTCTTTTTCCAAATCAGTGATCTAAATAAGGAGTCTATCCGAGTAAACCACCGACGAGGTATCCATTGAGGGGAGTTGTGCATGATGTATAAAAGTTGGGGGCCCCAAACCATCTTAATTAAATGTATCCGTCCTATCACTGACAACGGAAGTTTACACCAGGTATTACAGGTCACTTGTAAGCATTTGAAAAGGGAAGGAGATTCTCCTCCAAATATTTCTGTGGATTAACTGACACCTAAACCACCAAGTACTTGAAAGACTCCACCACTTGTAAGGACCCTGCCACCTCTGGCAGCGAGGCGATCGGACCATCCACAGGTAAAATAACGGATTTACCCCAATTTATCAAAAAACCCGACAGGGAGCCAAATCGCTGAATCAACTCCATAGCTGCCGTAAGGGATGTATCCACATCCCCCAAATACAATAAAGTATCGTCCGCGTAAAGAGAGATCTTCTCTATCCGCTCGCCCCTCTCAAAACCAGCTATCTAAGGGGAGGACCGTATTTGCGCCACCAGAGGCTCAAGGGCAATGCAAAAAGCAGGGGCGATAAAGGGCACCCCTGCCTCGTGCCTCTGTGCAAAGGAAAGGGGTCCGTAAGGTCCCCATTCACCCGCAGCCGAGCCGTGGGGGCAGCATACAGCAGACGTACACACTTGATGAAGTTGTCACCCAATCCAAAGCGACCCAGGACCTCCCACAAATAGGGCCATTCGACGCTGTCAAAGGCTTTGGCAGCGTCCAATGAAAGGATCGCCCTCTGGCCTTCATTGTCAGCAGGTATCTGTAGATTTAGAAAAAGACACCTGATGTTAATGGCCGTGGATCGGGAAGGAATGAAACCCGACTGGTCCGTGTGGATGAGTTTATTTATAACTTTAGCTAGTCTGGTGGCTAACTCCCTGGCCAGTAATTTCACGTCTGTTGTCAATAACGATATAGGTCTATAAGAATCCGCACACTGGGCGTCCTTACCAGGCTTCAGTAGCAGCACTATTATGGCTTCATTCATAGATTGAGGCAGGGAGCCCTGTTCAAACGCATCCACAAACACCTCCTTCAAAAGAGGTATCAGACCATCCGAGTAGCGCCCATATACCTCCGCCGGCAAGCCATCCGAGCCCGGAGACTTGCCAGGAGAGGAGAGCGCCAACGCCTCCAGCATCTCATCAGTCGTGAGCGGCACATTTAGTTGCACCACATCTGCGGCCAACAAACGCGGGAGGTGACACTGATCCAAAAAGGAAGCAATCTCCCCTGTTGTAGGCGAAACCTTAGAGGAATACACATCAGCATAAAAATCTTTAAATGTGGACAGGACCTCCGCATGAGATGATACCAGTATCCCTGAAACATTAGTAATCGACTCTATTAATGGCGAGCCCCTCTGTGATCTCACCATCATGGCCAACATGTGACCAGTGCCCTCCCCGTCTTCAAAGTACTTCTGTTGGAGGAAAAACCTTTTGTTTTCAGCCCTAGTCAGAGTTGCATGCTTAACCATATTCTGAGCCTCCGTCCACGCTCGTTCGGTGTTCTCAGAGGGGGAGTCCACATAAGCTGACTCAGCCCTCTCAGCCTCCCGAAGCACAAATTGTTCCCAAGACCTCGTCCCCGTTTTGATGAAGTTAATGGATCTAATAAACTGACCCCTCAGATAGGCCTTAAGAGTATCCCAGAGGACACCAAGGCCCGTAGAGTTTCTATTAACCTTAACAAAATTCCCCAGCTCAGCATGAATGGGATCGGGGGTTGGGAACAGCGACATCCAAAATGGATTAAGCCTCCAGCAGGTGCGCTTAGGAATTCTAGATGCCATTAATTCGACACACAGAGGTGAGTGGTCAGAAACAGTCCTGGCCTCGTACTTCACGGACGAGACCAGGGAAAGCATCTCACTGTTACCCAAACCCAGGTCAATTCTAGAGAGGCCCCTATGTGAGGCTGAGTGACATGAGTAACACCTCTCCTGTGGGTGGCTAAGCCTCCAGACATCCCTTAACCCCAGCTCCTGCAGAAGTCGAGCAAAAGGCGTCTGGCTCCCTCTCGGGGTGGCCGCCCACGGCCCAGGAGAAAACTTGTCAAGGCTGGCACACAGAAAATTGTTAAAATCCCCCACTACCAGTGTAGGGACACCTGGGTGAAATGACAGGAAGGTGGCCATGGTCTTAAGAACCTCCGCTGAAAAAGGGGGTGGTGTATACTGTATATGTTAGCTATAATTCATTGTATACCGTTTAGGGTGCAGTGCAAAAAAACAAAACGACCTCCAGGGTCTATAATAGAGGAGGTGAGGGCAAACGGGACATTCACGCCAATAAGTGTGCTGACCCCTCTGGCATATGATGAAAAGGCAGAGTGATACTGATTGCTATACAGCCTAGAAGAGAATGGGGACTCCTGACCTGGGAGCATATGGGTCTCCTGCAAGCAAACCACAGAAGAACCCAGACGCTTAAGTACATGACCTACTGCCAGACATTTCACTTTATCACCCAGACCTCTCACATTCCAGCTAGTTAACACGAACCGTGCAGCCATAGTTTAAACGTGTAAACTTCTAGGTCAGACATAGTATAAAGAAAAAATGAAAAAATGAATAAGACACAATGAGGGTAGGGAAAGTGCTGCTCACCCCTGAAGTAGAAGAAAAAGGAGGGAGTTCCCCATTGGGGTTTTTAGGCAGCAATCAAGTGATCAAATAATCAGGGTAAGGATGAGTAATGGAAACGTCATACAAGATTGTATATGAGTAGAAAAGGTATATTTTAATGGATAAAAATACATAAAATACAAATTGGCTCTGGTATTGTGTACATTAGAAGCAACTGCACATGGGATAGGCACCAAATGAACATGACAGACAATTAACATGAATGGTTAACTAGTAAGTCAAGTATTTCCTGACACGTTTCAACCCTTCGATGGGTCTTCTTCAGAGAATTAGGTGCAACCATTCACAATGTGCAGTTTGGATTATGTACAGGGCCAGAGTCAGTCCACAGACAGATTCCTGGATGGATACCACCGAGACTGGGGGGGCCAGCTCACCACCAATACCCTCCAAAGTATAGTAGGGGGGGCCTACAAGGGCTCACCGATGCTGGTGGAACCGAATGGATTCCAAATGTGGGGAGAAGGGTGTGAGAGAGGAAGGCCCCCTGGATGGGAGGCTGAAGGGGACCGAGGTAGAGGGTGGTCACCAACTCAACACCTAATAAGACAATATATATATGGATTGGTCAGTTGGTTTAAATAATAATAGAATATAGAGTATAGCTAAAATAGGAAACAGCAGGCATGCAGATAACATCCCCGAACTCCACAATAGGTAGGAGAGTCATAGTATAGTAGTATATTAAGATTAGTGACATACAGGAATGTGGAATGAATAATGTGAGAGGTGTGGGTGGGTGAACAAGTGAATGACATGGTAGGTAAAAGGAAGGAAGTGAGAGAGTGAACAGTACCGAATGGTATACCTAAGAAGTGTGAACAACTAGTGAAGAGGTCGATCGAATGTGGTGATAATATGTGGTGGAAGGGGAAATGTGTGGGGAAATAATGAGTGACAGTGAGAAACTATAGTGAATAGGTACCTGAAATGAATAAAACATATGAGGATAACCAAGATCCCAAGTAATAAAATCGTGGCGCCTCAATCTAAGGAGCAAAAGAGGAATAGAGAGTAAATTGGTAACATAGAGGTATGAGTGAGGTTAAAGCAGTGTGAGGTATAGGGATTAGAAGTAATCTTACCCAGTCAATACGGAATCATTCCTACATGGGTGGGAGGGAATCAAGTCTGCCAGGAATGAAGCCTGTGATGCAGACTAAATAAGAGCATGCCAGGTGTACATATTTGTGGTGATTGCTTCAATCGGTGACAGCCCGCCCCCGTCCTCCTCCCCCCTGTGTTTCCCGTCCCAGCAGATGTAATGGGAATGGCTGGGGGTTGGGACCTCACAATAGCCAAACATCCGTGGGTCCCTCGGCGTCAATGGAGGAGATCCTCGGCGTCGCCGTGCATTCCGAGTCGCGTCGGTGACGTTACACGCACGCGCCATGCACGTATGCGTGCGTGGGACGTACCCAGCGTTGGGATGGCCATTGATGCCGTCAGTGAGGAGGGAATCGCCCACATGGGACGAGACCCGTCCGCCCTCTAGTGGGGAATATAGAGATCACTCTAAGTGTCTCCCCCTCCTCACTGAAAGGCCGCCGCTAGCTGAGGGGGAAGTGGTGAGTGAGACTGGACGCCCCCCAGTGGGTGGAAACCAATTGACAGGAACAAGATGCGGAACTGAAATACAAATATACAACAAGTGAAATTAGATCTATATACAAATACAACAATGTGAAGGAATATAATGGAATGTCATAATACAACGACAAAATGATAATATAATCCAGATATTTTATGGGACTAGAGCTCCTATACATGTGTAGCATACTAGCAAACAAAAAGTCAAGCAAAGAACAAAAAGGTTCTAATAAAGAAATAAATATCAACTATGGTTAAGGCTATATGTATATCTAAAAGGTGATGATACTGAAGGGATGAGAGTCATGGGGCCTGTAATATAGCTGGGCAGTAAATCGTGTTCGAGACGGGAAATATTAATTAATATGTTTAATAGATGATAAATTACTTGGATATTGAAATCTATACATAGATTAGTGGGCGTGGTGACTAGGAGTGATGGAAAAATGAATTGTTGATTTTTTCCTGAAAAGAAGCCCTTAAGGAATGGCGCAAAGGATATGGAGTCATTCAGGCCCGGGGATCTGGTGGCCCCGAGTCTGAAGATCCATTTCTGTTCTTTCTGTAAAATAATTGTGTTCCAATCGCCTCCCCGATCGGGAATTGTTACCCGGTCGAGGACGGCGAATGAGACATGTGGAACATGATAATTGTGGACCAGGGCAACATGTCTGCCAATAGGCAGATACAGTAGATGTTCCCGATATCCATACTGTATTTATGTTTGCTTATACGTTTCCAAAATTCTTGTTTGGTTTTACCTATGTAGTATGCGCCGCATTCACACTCCATAAAGTACACCACGCCCCGTGTGCGACAGTTGGCAAAGTATACAGGTTTAAAAATGTCCCCGTTGGGGAGACCAAAAGTCTTATTACGTCTCATCAGGGAACACATGGAACAATGTCCACATTGAAACTCTCATCCCTTCAGTATCATCACCTTTTAGATATACATATAGCCTTAACCATAGTTGATATTTATTTCTTTATTAGAAACTTTTTGTTCTTTGCTTGACTTTTTGTTTGCTAGTGTGCTACACATGTATAGGAGCCCTAGTCCCATAAAATATCTGGATTATATTATCATTTTGTCGTTGTATTATGACATTCCATTATATTCCTTCACATTGTTGTATTTGTATATAGATCTAATTTCACTTGTTGTATATTTGTATTTCAGTTCCGCATCTTGTTCCTGTCAATTGGTTTCCACCCACTGGGGGGCGTCCAGTCTCACTCACCACTTCCCCCTCAGCTAGCGGCGGCCTTTCAGTGAGGAGGGGGAGACACTTAGAGTGATCTCTATATTCCCCACGAGAGGGCGGGCGGGTCCCGTCCCATGTGGGCGATTCCCTCCTCACTGACGGCATCAATGGCCATCCCAACGCTGGGTACGTCCCGCGCGCGCATACGTGCACGGCGCGCGCGTGTGACATCACCGACGCGACTCGGAATGCGCGGAGACGCCGAGGATCTCCTCCATTGACGCCGAGGGACCCACGGATGTTTGGCTATTGTGAGGTCCCAACCCCCAGCCATTCCCATTACATCTGCTGGGACGGGAAACACAGGGGGGAGGAGGACGGGGGCGGGCTGTCACCGATTGAAGCAATCACCACAAATATGTACACCTGGCATGCTCTTATTTAGTCTGCATCACAGGCTTCATTCCTGGCAGACTTGATTCCCTCCCACCCATGTAGGAATGATTCCGTATTGACTGGGTAAGATTACTTCTAATCCCTATACCTCACACTGCTTTAACCTCACTCATACCTCTATGTTACCAATTTACTCTCTATTCCTCTTTTGCTCCTTAGATTGAGGCGCCACGATTTTATTACTTGGGATCTTGGTTATCCCCATATGTTTTATTCATTTCAGGTACCTATTCACTATAGTTTCTCACTGTCACTCATTATTTCCCCACACATTTCCCCTTCCACCACATATTATCACCACATTCGATCGACCTCTTCACTAGTTGTTCACACTTCTTAGGTTTACCATTCGGTACTGTTCACTCTCTCACTTCCTTCCTTTTACCTACCATGTCATTCACTTGTTCACCCACCCACACCTCTCACATTATTCATTCCACATTCCTGTATGTCACTAATCTTAATATACTACTATACTATGACTCTCCTACCTATTGTGGAGTTCGGGGATGTTATCTGCATGCCTGCTGTTTCCTATTTTAGCTATACTCTATATTCTATTATTATTTAAACCAACTGACCAATCCATATATATATTGTCTTATTAGGTGTTGAGTTGGTGACCGCCCTCTACCTCGGTCCCCTTCAGCCTCCCATCCAGGGGGTCTTCCTCTCTCCCCCCCCTTCTCCCCACATTTGGAATCCATTCGGTTCCACCAGCATCGGTGAGCCCCTGTAGGCCCCCCCTACTATACTTTGGAGGGTATTGGTGGTGAGCTGGCCCCCCCAGTCTCGGTGGTATCCATCCAGGAATCTGTCTGTGGACTGACTCTGGCCCTGTACATAATCCAAACTGCACATTGTGAATGGTTGCACCTAATTCTCTGAAGAAGACCCATCGAAGGGTTGAAACGCGTCAGGAAAATACTTGACTTACTAGTTAACCATTCATGTTAATTGTCTGTCATGTTCATTTGGTGCATACCCCATGTGCAGTTGCTTCTAATGTACACAATACCAGAGCCAATTTGTATTTTATGTATTTTTATCCATTAAAATATACCTTTTCTACTCATATACAATCTTGTATGACGTTTCCATTACTCATCCTTACCCTGATTATTTGATCACTTGATTGCTGCCTAAAAACCCCAATGGGGAACTCCCTCCTTTTTCAGACATAGTATAAATGCATGTAAAGTCAATAGACCATGACAACCCTGCAAAAAATAAAGACCTCCCCTCCCGGTCAGAGCAAGTTATGAAAAAACAATGACTAATTGGAGAGAGCAAAATTACATCTCTAACACTGTGGAGAGCACAACAAACAGGAGAAGGACTCCCTGATGACCAAGTCCAGGCAAACTGGGCATAACCTGTGAAAACAAAAGTTAGGCAGACCGTAAATACATAGTCCAAAAGGACCCTTGTCAAACTCAAAAAATGTAAAAAAGGAAAAAAAATAGAAAAACAGTCAAAGAACCATCGCGTCCACGAGGGACTCATTGCTAGGGGGCTAAGTTCACTAGCCAGCTCGAAGTCATCCGCAGTCAGCAGATCGTTTTTCAAGGTGCAACAAAACGTGTTCAGACAGTGTAAACACCTCCTGTGGGAACAGTCCTCTGCCTTAGTAGGAGGTTGGAACAGAATACCGTCTCGGTCCCGCCGACAGATAATGCAATCAGCACCAGCAAACTAGGCAGGCGACAGTCACTCAATTTGATTTAACTTAGAGGGCCTTTTATTATTTATACTTAATTAAGCTATGTTCTCTAAAAAATTTTGGTTAGGGAGCTCTCAGATTCTCTACATAACTCCAAGATTTTTTATACTCTTTCCATTTTTTTCATTTGATCTTGAAATCATTATTTACTCCTATTACACTCTTTCTAAGCTCTTCCATCTTGTAGGTATTTTCCACTGCATTAATCCAGTCCCACACCGAGGGAGTTTCCTTTTCCCTCCATTTTCTGGGTATAAGCCTTATCGCGGCATTTAACAAATGTGGGAGAAGGTATTGTTTAAATTTTTTGGTACCTTCGTGATTACAATGAAAGAGGACAGCCCAAGGATCTTTCTTGACCTCCCTACCTATAATCTTTCTTATTTGGATCAATATGGAATCCCAGTATTTTTGAATTTCCGGACAGGTCCACCACAGATGTGCCATTGTGCCTCTATCAGGGCATCCACGCCAGCAATCTGCTGACTGACCCTCTTTGAAATGGCTGGACTTGTCTGGGGTGATGTACCAGCCCAAAATGCATTTGTAATTTGTCTCAGCGGTTCTTACGTCAGTTGCTGACGCATGAGTCATCTGCATAATCCTCTGAAATCTATTTTCCCCTCTCGGTGTTCCCAACTCTCTTTCCCATTTTTCTAGAAAAGGTGGTACACCCCGTGCTCCTATTTTAGTGAGTATCCCATAGAGTTTAGTGACCGTGCCCTTTGAGTTTTCAGTTTTACATATCTTCTCTAACGGTGTCAGCTCTGCCCATGTTCGTATTGGACGCAGAAGGTGTTGTACGAAGTGAGATAGTTGAGAGTAGTGCCACCTGTCTAACTTCCAGAGATCGGTTCTAGTTTTCAGTTCTTCAAAAGTCTTAATCCCATCTGTAACGGTCACCACCGCTTACGACCTTGCATCCAACCACGACAAGCTTACCTGACACACTTCGACAATCCTGCATACACGATCCATATCGTTTCCCAGAATAAGACGAGACAGAGCTCCGTACTTGCTTCCAAAGATATGACCATTTATTGGTATTTTCTCAGCTTCTTATACAGTCTCAAGCATAATGCAGTTAGTCACAGGACAATGTAGTCTCCACCCCCCTTCACACCATGGGGGGCTTCAATCACGCTCTAACAGGCATTCAGGTAAGCTAACCATGTAGACTTGTCGGCACCGTATCTTCAATAGTGTTCATTTAACCTTGAATAGTAACACAGACATCTAGTTGAATAAGTTATCTAGACAGCTTTATCACACAATGGCAGAGTCTTGTGAGAGTGGGTGCAATCAACACCTTCAACGGAATGTCTTTACAGTGAATAGCCAACACCTTAAGATATTTCAATAGCCTATTATACAAAGGTATGACTCACTCTGGTCTTGTAGACCTGAATTAACACCTTTCAAAAGCATGTGTGCCCAGATTGAATAGCTAACAGCTTTTGATATTTGAAGACATCCGGCAAACATGAATTATTATTAATGTCCCTTATTAATGTCTTCTGTAATATATGAATTATGATTCTTTGTCACCCTATGGCCCTAGTGGACATAAGGTGACCCTAGACATAGGAATATCTCAGTCTGTCACGGCCATTCCGTTACATCTCTCCCCTTTCGGTGGGAGACGGACACAGGTGGTAACCCCAAATGGGTTGACTCCGAAGTCCGTCAGTAGTTCCAGTCCTCCAATGCTGGTATCCATACTGTACCCCAAATAAATGGCTCCAAACTGAGCATTACTCACCCCGCCAACCTCTGCCTCTCTCAGAGAACACGCCTGCCGCTGGGGAGAAGGCAGGGTGGCTGGGCTCAGTCCATCATGCTGTTGGGGGTCTGGGCCAACTGCCCCCCCTTCCTGGGGTATACCAGTGGAGACTGAAGTCCCAGCCACTGGTGCTTGGTGAAAACCCCCCGGTGCTTGCAAAGCAAAGCTGACATCCTCCTGTCCCAGTCCTGTACCATTTTCTGGGGTTGTGCCAGTGGAGACTGAAGTCCCATCCACTACCCCAGGAACCCCCTCTTCTGTTAGTGAGGAGCAGAGGCCTATGACACTCTGCTCTGTTGCCAGCTCTTCCGCTGGGTTGCTGTGAGTGGAGACCACAGTCCCATCCACTACCACAGGGTCCCCCTCTTCCGTTAGTGGAGAGCAGAGGTCCGTGACTCTCTTTTCTGTTGCCAGCTCTTCCGCTGGGTTGCTGTGAGTGGAGACCACAGTCCCATCCACTACCACAGGGTCCCCCTCTTCTGCTATTTGGGAGCAGAGGCTTGGCGCACCCTGCTCTGTTGCCAGTGATTCAGCTGGGGGTAAAAGCTTTACCACCTCAGCTTGTTGCTGGAGAGAGGGGCCAACCGCCCCGGCTCTCTGTAACTCCACACCATCCGCTTTGGCTTTAGGTAAGGCAATCTCCATATTTTCCACTGCCGATTCATCAGCCAGGAGTTCACAGTTGTCATATGAACTTTCCTCATAGTCCCAGGCAATGGGAGCCCCACCCTGCTGCTGAGCGGAGTCTAGCAGCTGTCTGTAGGCGACCTCCAGCTCCCATTCCCGAATGGCCAGAAATTCCAAATCTTCCTGTGACCAGTGGCCTCCCGAGATATTCAATTTTTCCTCTCTGTGCTCCATTATGTCCTCCAAGCGCCACTCCCGATCATCCCCGAAGTCGGGATCACTGGACATCCTCCAATACAACAATCCCAAGCCATCATTGTCATGGCCTTCTGTGGGGCTGTCATCTGCTGGCCACGGGCACTCTTGGGCTACATACCACTGGAGGGCTCTGTAGCTCTCATCCAGCTGCATCTCTGCCCGGATCAGCCTGCTTAACTCCGCTATCCACTCCTGCTTCGGTTGTTTACCCAACAACAGCATTCGTACGTCATACTGCGGCCAGTACCTTGCATAGATGGAGGGCAGGACCTTTCCTTCGTTTTGCTCCTCCCGAGCTAACTCTTCATTCCAGAGTTGGCACCGAATCACATCCGACCATCCCAACAGGACTTCCTCTGATACTGGTACTCTATGCTGTATCCGCATCTCTTGTAACCTTCTTTGGAATTCCTCTTCCATGGAGACTGGTATCTGCACCTCTCCTCTCTCTTTAGTTGGTGCTGCTGTGACTTCAGCTGCTGCAGCACTTCTTCTCTGTAGCAAGGTGGCATTCAGAGCCGCTATAACTCGGTCCCTGATCTCCGGTGGAGGGTTAGGACCATAATGTGCCAGTCTTAGGTTAACAGCCTGATCAAAACTTTCTTCCTCGGGTGTCCTGTCCGTTACGGCAGGCCTTTTAGCTCTATCCATTTCGACCAGTTCTGCGATAATGTCCCTTTTCTTACGGTTGCTGGCCGGTCTGCCCCGGCTCTCCAGTAAGTCCATGAGGGAAGAGAGCTTCATCCGTTCATACACCGTCTCCATTGTCATGTGTCCTTGTAGCTGTCCTTCTGATGATGGAATCATCCCACTGCTGTGCCACCAAATGTAACGATCACCACCGCTTACGACCTTCCATCCAACCACGACAAGCTTATCTGACACACTCCGACAATCCTGCATACACGATCCATATCCTTTCCCAGAATAAGACGAGACAGAGCTCCGTACTTACTTCCAAAGATATGACCATTTATTGGTATTTTCTCAGCTTCTTATACAGTCTCAAGCATAATGCAATTAGTCACAGGACAATGTAGTCTCCACCCCCTTAACACCATGGGGGGCTTCAATCACACTCTAACAGGCATTCAGGTAAGCTAACCATGTAGACTTGTCGGCACCGTATCTTCAATAGTGTTCAATTAACCTTGAATAGTAACACAGACATCTAGTTGAATAAGTTATCTAGACAGCTTTATCACACAATGGCAGAGTCTTGTGAGAGTGGGTGCAATCAACACCTTCAACGGAATGTCTTTACAGTGAATAGCCAACACCTTAAGATATTTCAATAGCCTATTATACAAAGGTATGACTCACTCTGGTCTTGTAGGCCTTGAATTAACACCTTTCAAAAGCATGTGTGTCCAGATTGAATAGCTAACAGCTTTTGATATTTGAAGACATCTGGCAAACATGAATTATTATTAATGTCCCTTATTAATGTCTTCTGTAATATATGAATTATGATTCTTTGTCACCCTATGGCCCTAGTGGACATAAGGTGACCCTAGACATAGGAATATCTCAGTCTGTCACGGGCCATTCCGTTACACCATCCCCTGTGATTATGTCACCTAAGTGAACGATATTTTTTTTATCCAATTTCCCCCAATTTTTTTTTCACCAGGTGCAAAAAAAGCATTTTCTTTTAAATTTATTAGTGGCAAATTAAATTTCATTCCTAATAGTGACTGGACCCTATCCCACATTCTAAGAGTGTCTCGTATCAAATCATTTGTTTTGTGATCGAGTGCTCGATATTTAATCGGATTCCAGATAATGTTGCTCAATTGTGTATTTGCTTGTGCATTTTCAATTTGTACCCACCTTTTGTCTTTTCTTTCCCTAGCCCATTCCACCACCCGAGAGAGAACCGCCGCCTTGTAGTAACTTTTAATATCGGGCGCCGCTAGGCCCCCATGTTGCTTTCTCTGTTTGAGAATAGATAAGGATATCCTGTGTTTTTTATTTTTCCATACATAATTCATCAGTAGGGAGTTCAAGATTCTTAAAAATTGTTGGGGTACAGCAATAGGGATTAGTAAGAATTTATAAAGTATTCTTGGAACAACCATCATTTTTAACAATAAAAAGGGGGTGGAGGCGCCAACTCAAAAAAAAAAATTATCTTAAAAACAGCAGTCTACTTAAAATGTGAGTATAGGTGTGTACTCACAGGTTCGCTGAGTAGTAGTCCATCGGGGGGGGGGGGGGGGTTTCATTACTAGGTGTGTTTCTTTCCTCCGGCTCTGGTGATGTCTGCACGGCTTCAGTGTGGATGGGCCCAGGAAGCTCTTGCTGGCCAGCGTGGAACGCGGATCCGGAACAAGCGGTGACGTCACAGGGCACGGCGGGGATAGAAGGCATCTGATGAAAGGAAGTGTCAGGCTACGCGCTCGGGGCTCACAGCTCCTTCTACTGGCCTGTCTGCTCTCAGGAGTAGTGTTGCTCACGAATATTCGCATTGCGAATATTCGCTACGAATATTGCATATTCGAGTATTCGCGAATAACGCGAATATCGCGGCGAATATTCGCTATTTCGAATATTCGAATGTTTTCAATTTTTTTTTAGAACAGATCACATCCTAGAGATCCCCATCGACGTCTAAAAGCATTGCTGGTATGATTAGAGACCTTGGGCCGAGTAGCTGCAGCGCTCATTTTATATTGCCGAAAAAATCGCAATGCGATTATTCGGCAAATAGCGATATCGCGCGATTATTTTATATTGTAATATATCACGAATATTCTGAGCCAATCAGAGTACTCCATTCCGCATTTCTCGAAATTTCGAAATTATTTTGTATTGTAATATATCACGAATATTCTGAGCCAATCAGAGTGCTCCATTCCGCATTTCTCGAATATTCGCAATTATTGTGTATTGTAATATATCACGAATATTCTGAGCCAATCAGAGTGCTCCTTCTGCATTTGCCGAATATTCGCAATTATTGTGTATTGTAATATATCACGAATATTCTGAGCCAATCAGAGTGCTCCTTCTGCATTTGCCGAATATTCGCAATTATTGTGTATTGTAATATATCACGAATATTCTGAGCCAATCAGAGTGCTCCTTCTGCATTTGCCGAATATTCGCAATTATTGTGTATTGTAATATATCACGAATATTCTGAGCCAATCAGAGTGCTCCTTCCGCATTTCTCGAATATTCGCAATTATTGTGTATTGTAATATATCACGAATATTCTGAGCCAATCAGAGTGCTCCATTCCGCATTTCTCGAATATTCGCAATTATTTTATATTGTAATATATCAACAAATATTCTGTGCCAATCAGAGTGCTCCATCCGCATTTCTCGAATATACGCATTCGCAAATCGCATTCGCAATTCGCATTCCGCAATTCGCATTCGCCATTCGCGATAGCGAAAATTTCGCAAATCATTTTCTTTTCCAAAAAATATATCACTAATATATCGTATTTAAAAGCGAATAATATGCGAATATTCGACTATATATTCGAGATATATCGCGAATTCGAATATGCATATTCTGCTCAACACTACTCAGGAGGAGAGCCACTAAATACTGGAAGCTAAAAGAACCATAACAGCCAGTCTACAGACAGTAGACATGTAGCCCAGAGTCTCCCCATACGTGGGTAGTTTGGAGGTCCAAGCACCAAAAAAAAAATTTTTTTTTTTAATTTTGAAAAAAAAAATTTTTTAAAAAAAATATTGTTTTTGGAAAAAATAATTCATACTCTCCAGTTTCTATTCAGGAAAATGCCCGCCAAGTTTGAAGGCTCTAGCTCCTTCCATTCAAAAGTTATAGCCCAAAAACCGATTTATGCCACTTCCAGGTTAAAGTCCCATAGACTCTCATGTTAAACGGTCCTTCTTTAGAGACCCAGAACTGGCCAGCATTAAGTGCCAGTGACCCCACCTTTGGTAGACATGTAGCCCAGAGTCTCCCCTACGTGGGTAGTTTGGAGGTCCAAGCACCAAAAAAAATATTTTTTTTTTTTATTTTTTTTTATTTTGAAAAAAATTTTTTTTAAAAAAAATATTGTTTTGGAAAAAAAAAATCATACTCTCCAGTTTCTATTCAGGAAAATGCCCGCCAAGTTTGAAGGCTCTAGCTCCTTCCATTCAAAAGTTATAGCCCAAAAACCGATTTATGCCACTTCCAGGTTAAAGTCCCATAGACTCTCATGTTAAACGGTCCTTCTTTAGAGACCCAGAACTGGCCAGCATTAAGTGCCAGTGACCCCACCTTTGGTAGACATGTAGCCCAGAGTCTCCCCTACGTGGGTAGTTTGGAGGTCCAAGCACCAAAAAAAAATATTTTTTTTTTTTAATTTTGAATTTTATTTTATTTTTTTAAATATTGTTTTGGAATAAAAAAAATCATACTCTCCAGTTTCTATTCAGGAAAATGCCCGCCAAGTTTGAAGGCTCTAGCTCCTTCCATTCAAAAGTTATAGCCCAAAAACCGATTTATGCCACTTCCAGGTTAAAGTCCCATAGACTCTCATGTTAAACGGTCCTTCTTTAGAGACCCAGAACTGGCCAGCATTAAGTGCCAGTGACCCCACCTTTGGTAGACATGTAGCCCAGAGTCTCCCCTACGTGGGTAGTTTGGAGGTCCAAGCACCAAAAAAAAATATTTTTTTTTTTTATTTTTTTTAATTTTGAAAAAAATATATTTTTTAAAAAAATATTGTTTTGGGAAAAAAAAAATCATACTCTCCAGGTTCTATTCAGGAAAATGCCCGCCAAGTTTGAAGGCTCTAGCTCCTTCCATTCAAAAGTTATAGCCCAAAAACCGATTTATGCCACTTCCAGGTTAAAGTCCCATAGACTCTCATGTTAAACGGTCCTTCTTTAGAGACCCAGAACTGGCCAGCATTAAGTGCCAGTGACCCCACCTTTGGTAGACATGTAGCCCAGAGTCTCCCCTACGTGGGTAGTTTGGAGGTCCAAGCACCAAAAAAAATATTTTTTTTTTTTTTTTTTTAATTTTGAATTTTTTTTTTTTTTTTTTAAATATTGTTTTGGAATAAAAAAAATCATACTCTCCAGTATTCTATCATGCCAATCCGCCAAGTTAGACGTGCTCTAGCTCCTTCCATTATTTAGTTCTATCCCAAAAACCGATTTATGCCCACTTCCAGGTTAAAGTCCCATAGA
>JAJQKJ010000368.1:0-89367 GCA_029574335.1 Rana kukunoris
TCTATCTTCAGCCCCTCCCTGTAGGCGATCGCCTGGGACACTTCACAGGTCCCAGGCGAACACCTGTCCAATCAGACGGCGCAGCGCCATGCCGCTTGCGCAGTGCCAATCGCGCATGCGTAGTGGGTGCCCGGCCGTAAAGCCGAAAGCTGTCACGGCCGGGTGCCCACAATTACAATGGAGACGGGGAGGGGGGGAGAGGAGCGAAGCCCCGGCCGCGCGTCGCTGGAACCCTGGAGCAGGTAAGTGTATGTTTATTAAAAGCCAGCAGCTACACTTTTTGTAGCTGCTGATTTTTAATAAACTTTAAATATTAGTAATTAGTAACAGAGGAAATGTTGTGTAAGCATGTATGTGGACATTACTGAGCTTAACTATTCTTAGGGTTAGTGGCTTATGGTACTAACCTAAAAAAAACTCTCAGCTCCAAGCAGCTTTCTCCCACTGCTACTCGAACCCCGGGTGCTGGGCTACCTGAACCCCTAGCTCTCTGTCCAAAAGCAAAGATAAGAGCCACTGCACACCAGATACATTACAAATATCCACATTTATTTTAAAGCATCCACTAATTTCACTCCGTGGGACTGCTCCATTGAACGCAGTGGTCATCAACCCTGTCCTCAGTGCCCACTAACAGGCCAGGTTTTATGTATTACCTTGGGGAGATGCAGACTAGAATACTGCAATCACTGAGCAGAAAATTATATCACCTGTGATGTATTTGAGTTATCTTGCCTGTTAGTGGGCCCTAAAGGACAGGGTTGATGATCATTGATCTAACGCAATGCGCCCAGTCAGGGCTTGGTTGTAGAGATCTCTATGACTAAGCCCTGATTGGGTGAAAAGCATTAGAGGGAGTGGTCCCAGGGCGGGAACTGTCACTACCATGTTTGTAGATGCTTTTACAAAAAACATTGACATTTGGGATTTACAGTATCCAATGTGCCGTGGCTGTTATCTTTAGAAAGTCACGGTTAAACTGCATTCACACCTAAGACCCCTTTTCCCACTAAGGGTGTTTTGCCGGCGCTATAGCGTTAAAAATAGCACCTGCAATCCGCCCAAAATTGCTGCTATATTCACTCGAGGGCTTTCACACTGGAGCGGTGCACTGGCAGGTCGTCAGAAAAAGTCCTGCCAGCAACTTCTTTGGAGCGCATTAGCAGCGGTGAACTCGCCACTGCTAATGCGCTCCTGCCCATGGAAATCAATGGGCAGTGCTAAGATACTGCCGGCAATACGCATTGCCGGCGGTATTAACCATTTCTCAGCCGCTAGTGGGGGTTAAAAGCACCCCACTAGCAGCTGAAATGCGCCGCATTTTACCACTATTTTACCGCCGGCGCTATAGGCCTCAGCAGTGTGAAAGGGGTCTAAGTGTTTTTGCGATTTCAATTGCCTGAGTGTTGCACAGTTTTCATGCATTGTTATAGAACTGTATGCAATGCACTATTAGTTGGAAACAGCATCAAAGATTCGGATAGCAGAACTTTTACCAATTTTCGGAGCCTGCAACTTACCCAACCTATGTGTCCTGACCCTGTCACCCTGGTAGCTGTTACTCAGTCTCAATATTGTTTTAACACAAAGATTAGACCGTGCACTTGGAAGTGCACTTGCTGTAAGTCTGAGGGAAAGATTTGAAATTAGGGGAAGCTCTGCTGATTTTATTATCCAATCATGTGCAAGCTTTTTTATTTTCCTTGCATGTCCCCCCTCAGATCTACAGCTACTGCGCTTCCAAGTGCAAAGTGGATTTGCCTTTAGTAAATAACCCCCAGTCACTCTTTGCTGTAGGCTCCATTTCTGCTACTTATCTGCACTACACGCACTTGTCCTCCATCATTTTATTGAGTCAGTCAGTAAACATAGTATTAATTGATAAAATTTATTGCTGTTAATTATGTAGCTAAGCTAGGCACAGATATTTGCCAGGGCATCTTTTTATTCCCAGTCTGGCATTACCCCCCGTATTCATAAACCTAAATAACATAGGCTAATACACACATCCAAATATTACAGCTTGTTCCATTATATTTTTATTACTTTTAAAATGTTTATGCTCATTTGCATTTAAAATCATCTTCAATCTCTAAGCTTTTTAGCGTGAAAATCGTAATTTTACAACTATGGGCAAAAAAAACAGATTGTCATCTCGTCACATTTGTTTAATCAACACATTTTTCCACAGCATAAAAACACTGTCCTATGATCTGAACATGAGATACAATATGTATAGTTATCAAATAAAGTATTGAAAGGTCTCCACCTAAAACATATGAAACAGTCTTTTATATCAAACAAATACATGTAAATTCACCAAGCCATTAACACTAATAAAATAACTAAATAAAAAAATGAAAAAGATGCTCAAGGGTTAATTAATTATTGTAAATTGAATTTACCAATATTACAGTATCTACAATGTGTGTGGCAGCATTTCTTTGCAAGTGATTTTCAGACAATTTGTGCATTATCTGAAAATGGTAACATGTTGATCAGCCTAGTTGCTGAGACTATTTAAGGACCATACAATCAAAGGGGCAGGCGATTAATTCAAATAACTCAGAGCGCTGCCTAAGTAAAAGAGGTCATGGTGTCAATCGGTATGAACAATCTGCAATGTAAATAGCCCGTATACAGCAGTCATACTCTTTCCTCAGTTCACAAAGCTTTAAAGTGGAAATAAAGTTGAAAAATAAAAAAATGGAAACAGACAGACTCTATTTAAGTATAGACATGCAATGGGGGTTATTTACGAAAGGCAAATCCACTTTGCACTACAAGTGCAAAGTGCACTGGAAATTGCACTGAAAGTGGAAGTGCAGTCACTGTAAGACCCCTTTCACATTGAGGAGTTTTTCAGGCGGTACAGCGCTAAAAATAGCACCTAAATACTGCCTGAAAAACTCCTGCCCAGCCTTCTCAATGTGAAAGCCCGAGGGCTTTCACACTGAGGCGATGCGCTGGCAGGAGAGAAAAAAATCTCCTGCAAGCAGCATGTTTGGAGCGGTGAGAGGAGCGGCATGTATACCGCTCCTTCACCGGTCCTTCCCATTTAAAACAATGGGAAACTGTGGTAATACAGCCGGCAATGCGCCTCTGCAGAGGCGCATTGCCGGCGGTATTAACCCTTTATCGGCCTCTAGCAGGGGTTAACACCGCACCGCTAGCGGCCGAATCCCGCGGCAATTTGCGCCGGTATAGCGCCGCTATTTTGAAAGGCGCTATACCACCACCACGCCTCCCTCCCCAGTGTGAAAGGAGCCTTAATCTGAGGGGTAGATCTGAAAGGAGGAGAAGCCCTGCTGGTTTTATTATCCAATCATGTGCAAGCTAAAATGCTGTTTTTTATTCTCTTTGCATGCCCCCCCCTCGGATCTACAGCGACTGCACTTCCAAATGCACTTTCAGTGCAATTTAAAGTGCACTTTGCACTTGTAGTTTGCACTTGTAGTGCAAAGTGTATTTTCCTTTAGTAAATAACCCCCAAATGTCTCTTCTGCAGCAAAATACATTTGCTTGCCTTTTCACAATCCCTTGTAGAATGTACATATTCTGGCACACTGCCTAGATCAGCGATGGTGAACCTTGGCACCCCAGATGTTTTGGAACTACATTTCCCATGATGCCCCATGCACTCTGCAGAGTAGGTGAGCATCATGGGAAATGTAGTTCCAAAACATCTGGGGTGCCAAGGTTCGCCATCACTGGCCTAGATGCTAGTATGGCTGTGCATGTCATCATTCCACTCTGATATTAGGTATATAGTATCCCACACCTGTGCAAATGTGATTAGTAGAGATATTGTGTAAAAAAAATATTTGTGACAATTACATAAACAAAAATAAATTGATGAATCAAAAAAAAATATTTTTTTTTGAATATTAAGACAAAATTAATATATGTTTTGTGAGAGCTGCCCCTTTTTAAGAGGAATACAGTCTAAAAGCTGACGTGAATTAATACGCGCACTCTCACATACCCATAATAATACATCAACATGTACCATACAAAATGATAAAACGTTTACAAATTCTAACACCAGGAAGTGTAAATCTCTCCACCAAAAGACTGTGAATGCGTGACGCACTTAGCATACATGTACATAAATAATGTTCATAAAAATATACAAATTAGATGTAAAAAATCAGTCCACATGAATAATTTCAAAAATGTGAAGATTGGACACCAGGAGAGTGATTGGGCTTTTCTCTTCATCAAGAAAATAGATATGCAGCTCACTCATCGGGGATTCCTGACCCCTATTACAGGAAATCAAACAATAGTCTTATTTATCCTTAGCTGGCAGGTTTTTACATCAGACCGTAGAATCAAACATTCCAATTGCACCCGACAAAGGACCAAGGATACTAGGAAGGTGTGCACCCAGATGTATTATTAAGGAGCTCCTGCACCCTTAATTAGAAGCTGCATATGGCTCAATCGCATGTAGAGAAGGAAAGAGGAATCTCTTATAGAGTAGTAAGTAAAATGTTATCAATAAAAGCATAAAAATTGCACTTAAAATCAGTAAAAACGATTCAAGCATTAAAATATCAGTGAGTGAAATGTGTGTCAAGACTACTGATACATAAATACCTAAATTACCTTATTGGTAATTGGTGTGATAACACACCAATTACCAAAAAGGTTATTTAGGTATTTATGTATCAGTAGACATACCTTTGACTCACTATTAGCGCAACTTCTTTTGTTACTTATTCTGTCTAGTGTGTATATCATATTTAGTTGCAGCTTGGTTTAGGTAAAATAGCGCAGTTTTCTTTTTGACATTAAAGTGGAGCTCCACCCATTTTTTTATGTGTGTCTGTGCTGCATGCCCTAATCTCATAGTGTTCAGAATGGACAATTTTTATTTATTTTGTTGCTTGTAAACAGTGCTTTAAGTGGGCCGGAACGCGGCGGTACTCAGTACCGCCACTTCCAAAAATGGCCCTGGAAAGTACCAGCACCTCCCCGTGCGCCCAGTACGTGGGTTTCCCGTACCGGAACGCACTGGCGTAGCGGGGGGGGGGGGGGCTCCTGCACCGGGCGAAAAAGTGCAGGGGGGCAAAATCCTGGCGTCTGCGGAATGCGCCACCGCCACCGCCGCCGCCTTAGGAAAGGCCGCGGCTTTGGCCTAGTTCTGGAGCTATTGGCCATCTTGGTACACCCGGCAGCGGCACGCGATGAGTTTTTTTTTCAGCCCTTCCACCTGGTTGGCTGGTGGAACTGTCTGTCTCCCTTGATGTGGGAGTGGCGGGAAACACCAGCCAACTAGGCAGAAGGGCTAAAAAAAAACAGATAACGGCGCAGGAGATTGGCGGGCGGTGGAGTGGGAGGCGCTGTACCTCTGTGCTGCGCTGATTGGCCTGGAAGTTGGAACATGAGTTTACAGCGCGGCGGCAAGTTTCTCCATCTCCAGCAAGGTAAGCAAAACACTGCTGTACCACAGGGGAGAGAGAGAAGGGGGGCGGTGTGTAAATCTAAAGGGGTGCACTGCCTGATCCCCACCTATCCACCTCAGAGCCTGTCATTTTAGTAAGACTGCTGGGACTTGTAGTTCTCCATCTTCTCCTGGGGCTCATGGAGATTGGAGAACTACAAGTCCCAGCAGGTTATACATACAATAAGGCTCTGAGGTGGATGGGTGTGGATTGCATGCACCCAGGGCCGGCCTTTGGGGTGTGCAAACTGTGCGGCTGCACAGGGCACCATGGGCAACAGGGGCGCCGTGCGGCCATCCAGAGGCGTACTAAGGGGGGGCGCGGTGACCCCACTGCACCTACCACTCCCTCCTCTTGCGGCCACGGGCTGCCTGTCTGTACGATCCCAGATGTCACACAGGCACAGCCGAGTAAAGCCGCCTTCCCCTCCTCTCTGTTTATGTGTAAACAGGGGGAGGGGACCTGCTGTGCATGTGCCGCCGCGCTGATCTGAGGTACTAAAGGAGGGCCGGACTGAAACAAGGGGGCTATACTGAAGGGGGGCTGCACTGAATGAGAGAGGCTGCACTAAAGGGTGGGCTGCACTGAACAAGGGGGCTACACTGAACGGGGGAGGCGACACTGAATGGGGGGGCTATACTGAAGGGGGGCTGCACTGAATGAGAGAGGCTGGACTGATCGAGGGGGCTACACCGAGGGGGCTACACTGAAGGGGGGCTGCACTGAATGAGAGAGGCTGCACTGAAGGGGGGCTGCACTGAACAGGGAGGCTGCACTGAACGAGGGGGCTACACTGAATGGGGG
Source organism: Rana kukunoris (assembly GCA_029574335.1). Classification (NCBI taxonomy): domain Eukaryota; kingdom Metazoa; phylum Chordata; class Amphibia; order Anura; family Ranidae; genus Rana; species Rana kukunoris. The sequence continues at coordinate 6,255 of JAJQKJ010000368.1, forward strand.
GGCTATACTGAAGGGGGGCTGCACTGAATGAGAGAGGCTGCACTAAAGGGTGGGCTGCACTGAAGGGGGGCTGCACTGAACGAGGAGGCTACACTGAACGGGGGAGGCGACACTGAATGGGGGGCTACTCTGAACAGGGAGTCTACACTGAAGGGGGGTCTGCACTGAACGGTGTGGTCTGCATTGAAGGGGTGGATACACTGAAGGGGGTCTGTGTAACATGCAGGGGGTTCAGAGCTGCAGGGTTCTGTGTAATGTAAAGTGGTTCAGTGATGCAGGGTGCTGTCTAATGTAAAGGGGTGCAGGTTGCTGTGTAATATAAAGGGGTCCAGAGGTGCAGGGTGCTGTGTAATGTAAAGGGGTGCAGGGTGCTGTGTAATGTAAAGGGGTCCAGAGATGCAGGGTGCTGTGTAATGTAAAGTTAAATTAAAACAAATTGTTTGTTACAAATATTTTTTTCCTCTTTGTGTATGTTTAGGTGACCAGGGGGCGAGGGGTGAAGATGGGGGGGGGGGGGGGGGCACACAGGATTAGCTCGCACAGGGCGCCTGAACACCTAAGGCCGGCCCTGCATGCACCTGAGCCCCAGGAGAAGATGGAGAACTACACAAGTCCCAGCAGGCTCAGGTGCATGCGATCCACCATCTATGGGACTACAAGTCCCAGCAGTAAGAAAAACTGAACAAAGATGGTGGATCGCATGCACCTGAGCCCCAGGAGACGATGGAGAACTACAAGTCCCAGCAGGTTATAATATAAAGCTCCGAGGTGGATAGATGTCTGAACAGTGACAATTGGTGGCACAGTGGTGACAATTTGTGGCACAGTGGTGACGATTGATGGCACAGTGGTGACAATTGGCATGGTACAGTGACTGCATTTGATGGCAAGGCACAGTGGTTGCGTTTGTTGGCATGGCACAGTGGTGACAATTGATGGTACAGTGGCTGAATTTGATGGCATGGCACAGTGGTGACAATTGATGGTACAGTGGCTGCATTTGATGGCATGACACAGTGGCTGCGTTTGATGGCATGGCACAGTGGTGACAATTGATGACACAGTGGCTGCATTTGATGGCATGGCGCCCTGTGATTGGCGAAAAAAAACGTTTTGCCCCGGGGGGGGGGGGGGGGGGGGGGGCGATGGATACTGGCGCCTAATAGAGTACCGGCACCTCTTTTGCCCCACTTAAAGCACTGCTTGTAAATACCTTTATTTTGTAGTCCTTCATTACTTCCTCCTCCTTATTAGCCTAGGCTATTAAGTCACATGGCTATTTGCAAGGGTTTCTGGGATAGGCATGTTTCCCAGTAGTCTTTGCAAACCTGACTGAAACATATTACATTGCTTGTGCAGCACTGGGCATGTGCAAGATATGCAAAGCTGAAATCCAGGAAGTCATACAGTCTGGCTTCATGATGCCCACACTTAAGATGGCCCCAGTCAATTTCTGTTTTATAAAGTATCTAAATGCTGTAACAACCTAACAAAACGGACCTTAGTTTACAGACTAACTTAACTAGAATACATTATGCTTGTGTATTACAGGGGTATTTGTATTTAAAAAGTAAAATTGTGGGTGGAACTCCCCTTTAAAATGTCAGTACCAATCAGTGATGCCAATCAGTGCCCATGACTGTTGCCAATCTGTGCCTCCTTCTCAGTGCCACCTATCAGTACCCTTCAGTGCTGTCTATTAGTGCCTATGAGTAGAGCCTCATCAGTGCCTCCTCATAAATGCCCACCAGTGGCATCTCATCATTGCTGCCTATCAGTGCCCATCAGTGTGCACATTAGTGAAGGCGAAAAATTACCGGTCTGCTAAATTTTATAACAGAAACTACGATTTTTTTTTTTTTTTCGTTTTTTTCATTTGTTTAGTAAAAAATTAAAAACACAGTGGTGATTAAATACCACCAAATGAAATCTCTATTTACGTGAATTAAAAAAAAAAATTCATATGGATACAGTGTAACATGACCACGCAATTGTCATTCGTAGTGTGACAGTGCTAAAAGCTGAAAATTGGCCTGAGCAGGAAGAGGGTAAAAGTGCCCAGTAGGCAAGTGCTTAAATGAGCAATTGCCTAGAGAAGACAGCAGCGTTTCTGAGTCATGTTCAGCTATGGCTTCTTCTTTGCATATTAGAGCTAGTAATAGTGCATTTATGGATGGTGTTCACCGACAGTAATTGTTGGAAGTATTCCTGAGCCCATGCAGTGATGTCCATCACAGAATCTTGCCTGTTTTTATTGCAGTACCGTCTAAGGGCCCGAAAATCACTGGCAACCAATATTGTGTCCTTGCGCAGTCCTTGTCCCTTGCATACAGGGATTTCTCCAGATTCTTGGAATCTTTTGATGATATGTTCTGTAGATGATGATACAGTATGTCATTACTGGCCCCTTCCTTTTCTGAATGAACACAGTGTGTGATCAGTGCTCTCACTGTGCATATTCATAACCGAAGCATACAGTAGTAAACAATTGTAAATGAAAGGGAAGCTCTATAGAGAGCTATTCCTGTTCATTTATTCTGTGTAGCTGGGACTGCAGAGATAGAGACTAAGGGCCAGATTCAGGTACAGTTAGGCTGGCGGATCCAGTGATCCGCCAGCCTAACTGTCACTTTAAGCCGGCGTTTTTGTTTTCTGTAACCAGAAAACAAGAAACGCCGGGTTGAAGTTCCGATGCGAGCAGCGTAAATGAGTTTCGCCATCGCATCGTTACTTCAACTTAAAAATGGCGCCGGGGGCGTTCCCGCCGATTTACGCTCCAAAAATATGTTAATGAGCGGAAATCGGCAATTCACGAGCGAATTTGGGCGCGACGCAGTGACGTTACGACGTTTCCGGAAGCGATACGCGGCGCATAGATAAAGCAGCCCCCTAGTGGAGTATCCTATGTTAGGTATAGGCGTCGTCATCGCGTCGAAAAAAAAAAAAAATGGCGTCGCTTGCGTAAAAAGTTCATGAATGGGAATGTGACGTCATTGACGTTCATTCACAGAATTTGAAGCATGCGCACGGGAATGCTTTGACACTCGACGCATGCGCAGTACGTTCGCCGCGGGATCGCGCTTAGTTTAAATACTACACGCCCCGTACCCGCCCAATTTGAATTCCTCCGGCTCATTTGCGATACGCTGCCGCAACTTTAGGAGCAAGTGCTTCATGAATGACAGCACTTGCTCCTAAAATTTCGGCAGAGTAACGTAAATGAGAAGCGTTACTCTGGAGCAAAGATGCTCCCATCTACCTGAATCTGGCCCTAAGGGCCAGATTCAGGTAGATTGGAGTATTTTTATTTTGGAGTAACGTTTCTCATTTACGTAAACTTTAGCAGCAAGTACTGTTATTCACAAAGCACTTGCTCCTAAAGTTGCGGCTGAGTAATGTAAATGAGCCGGCGGAATTCAAATTAGGCGGGTAGGGGGCATGTATTATGTTAACTATGCGCGATCCTGCGGCGAACGTACTGCGCATGCGTCGACTGTCAGTGCGCATGCTTCAAATTCTGTCAGGGAACGTCAATGACGTCAATCCCCATTCACGGACGTTTTACGCAAACGACGTGAACATTTTTAAAATCGACACGATGACGACGGCCATACTTAACATAGGATACTCCACCTAGGGGTCATGTTTTTCTTTGCGCCGCGTATCGCTTACGGAAACGTCGGAAAGTCACTGCGTCGGGCCCGAATACGATCGTGAATTTCCGATTCCCGCTGATTAACATATTCTCGGCGTTAATCAGCGGGAACGCCCCGAGCGACATTTTTAAAATTGAAGTTCCGATACGACGGTGAAATACAATTACGCCGCTCGTATAGGAACTCCAGCCCGGCGTTTCTTGTTTTCTGCTTACAGAAAACAAAAACGCCGGCTCAAAGTGACAGTTAGGCTGGAGTATCACTGATACTCCAGCCTAACTCTACCTGAATCTGGCCTTAAGGAATGTGTCTTCATTCTCATTTCTCTGTCTTAAAAGTGAGACATCGGGGGTTTAGACTCCTGATCTTTCACCAAAGATTTTTTATTTTTTTTTAAAATATAATGAAACCAATTGTAAAAATGAAAAATAAAAGAATAACAAAAAAAATTATTGACACTGTCCACTGCCCTACTGACTGACACTTCTGACTGTTTCCTCTGCCCTACTAACAAAGTCCACTGCCATACTGAAACATACTGCTCTACTGACACTGTCCACTGCTCTATCAGAACCAACCTCTGCCCTACTAGCGCATCCGCTGCTTTATTGACACAGTACACTGCCCTACTGAAATTGTCCACTGCCCTACTGACACCATCCACAGCTCTGCTGACTGACACTGTCCACCTTGAGGCTGGGTTCACACCTTTGCGAATTAGAAGCAGGTTTCCCCAAATCCAATTCGCATGTCAGGAGATAGTGTCTGGCTCTCTATGGAGCCCATTTACACCTCTCCGAATTGCACAGGAGTCCTGTGCGTCTTCTGGTCTTCAGGTAGGAATTCGACCAAGAATTCTGGCTGAAATCTGACCTGAAATGGTGAATGAAGACGCACTGGACTTCCGCTGTGAGCCGCTTCTTGCTGCGGTGTGAACCCAGCCTTAAGGTAAGCCAAGTTTATATTTTTTACAGTAAAATGTGTTTTATTATATTTTCTTTGATTATTTATTTGATTACTTATTTATTATTTATACGTTTTCCTTGCTATGTATTTAGGCGTTACTAGTTAATTTCTTTAAAATAAAAAGAACACTGAATCCTGGTGATCTTTGATCTCTGTCATGTTGTTCAGGTAGATCTCCACCTTTTGAAGGTTGCCTACCCCTGGCATAAAGGAAAATGCTGGTCATTTTGTATGTTTTGGACTGTGTTGGGGTGTAATAAGTTCAAGCAACAAGCTTTTAATGTAATAAGTACATTTATCAAAAAATAAACAAATATGGTGCCTTTACAAGTCACTCAGTATAATGCTGACAGTCAGTTAACCCCTTCCCACTCGCAATCTGTATAGTAATGTACCTTAGCATGATTTCCTGTGTGGAGGACAATTTCGTAACATTCTCCCCAATGGGAACCGTCATTGAGAGCTGGGGTTTCAATTAAACCAATCAGTGATTTCTGATCATGTGTTCCCTCTGTCAGCTCTGCAGGCACAATTCACATAAATGAAAGCCTTTAGCTATGAACACTGCCACTTTCAATGTCCATATGACGTTCTGTGTAGTAAATCAAGAGAAAAAAACGATTTTGGATTGTTGTCTAATAAATTACCTATATTAATGCCGGTTTCATGTTTGGCTGCTGCTCCATTCTGTGAAACTGTTATTTGAATTCAGCCCATTTAATACTGTAAGCATTGAAGGTCCAGCAATGAGAATTTCTGTGATTGGAGGAGGGGAAATTGTGATCTCTATTCACCCCTCCTCTAATTACATAAATTCTTGCCTACATTGAAAACAATATCATGGGGTAGATTCACGTAGAGCGGCGTATATTTATTCCGGCGTAGCGTATCGTCTTTACGCTACGCCGGCACAACGTAGAGAAGCAAGCCTGCTGTTCCCGAACAATATGCGCTCCATGTTGCACCGGCGTAGCGTATAGTGGTCGGCTTAAGCCGACGTAAGTAAAAGTAGGCGGAAGTGGGCTGGAAGTGGGCGTGATATATTTAAATTAAGCGTGACCCCATGCAAATGATGGGCTAAGCTTCAAAAAACGAACTGCGCATGCGTCAGCTCTTGGACACATCCCAGTGCGCATGCTCACAGTTACGTCAAAATAGCTGCCTAAGATACGCCTACGACATGAACGTAACCTACGCACAGCCCTATTCACGTAGTACTACGTAAACGGTGTACGCGACGTAAAATTAGACGGCGTCGTTCCCTGGCCCATACCTTTGCATTACCTGCGCCTCATATAGCAGGGGTAACTTTTAAGATTACAGCGCCGGGCGCAAGTACATTCGTGAATCGGTGTATCTTGCTCATTTACATATTCTACGCGGAAATCTATGGAAGCGCCCCTTGCGGCCACCGTAAATATGCACCCAAGATCCGATGGCATAGGAGACTTATTTCGGTTCGGATTAAGCCAAAATTTAGGCGTATTTAATTTCAAGAATAAGGCGCATAGATACGACGGCGCATCCCTGGACTTACGTGTCGTATTAGGAGATACTTTGGTGTAAGTCCTTTCTGAATCCGGACCCATTTTTTTTTTTTCTGAATGAAGGAGGTGTATGATAAACAACCTGCTATGATTAGTATACTACCACTGAAACTACAAGTCTCAGCACCAGATGTTCGGTGCTTACAGGACTGTGGGGGCTAAATAAAAATAACACCTTGAGAGCCCATTCACACAGGAACGACTTTGGATCCGACTTCAAGTCGCCTCAAGTCGTGCTGCATGAGAACATCAATGTAAGTGAATGGAGCCGTCTTAATGTACACTACTGCAGTCGCTCCGACTTCAGAAAAGGTTCCTGTACTACTTCAATCCGACTTCTAGGCGGCTTGTAGGCAACTTGTACCCATTGATTTCAATGGAAGTCACTTCAGAAGTCGGATCACTTAACAGAAGCAACAATAGAGGAAGATAACATACATTTCTCAGGCAAACCCCTCCCTCCCACAGAGCTGATTGTTGTTTGATTGGCCACTGGAAAGCCTCCTGTCCTAGAGGCGACTTGAAGTTGCCTTGTAAGTTGCCTCATGTCGCGCTGTGATTCATACTCAAGTCGTGTCCAAGTTGCCTCCCAAAGTCGTGCTGGAAGTCGTGTTGCCCCTGTGTGAATAGAGTCTACTGAACTGAGTAGCAGCCATGCAGGACAGCAATCAATAGATGTAACACATTTTTACTCAGCAAATAGCTTCAAAGGGCCAGATTCAGGTAGAGTTAGGCTGGAGTATCCATTGATCCGCCAGCCTAACTGTCACTTTAAGCCGGCGTTTTTGTTTTCTGTAACCAGAAAACAAGAAACGCCGGGTTGGAGTTCCGATGCGATCGGCGCAATTGAATTTCGCCATCGCATCGTTACTTCAACTTAAAAATGGCGCCAGGGGCGTTCCCGCTGATTAACGCTGAAAAAATATGTTAATCAGCGGGAGTCGGAAATTCACGATCTTTTTCGGGCGCGACACAGTGATTTTACGACGTTTCCGGAAGCGATACGCGACGTAAAGATAAAGCAGCCCCCTAGTGGAGTATCCTATGTTAAGTATAGGCGTCGTCATCGCGTCGGAAAAAAAAATAATTGCGTCGCTTGCGTAAAACGTTCATGAATGGGGATGTGACATCATTGACGTTCACTGACAGAATTTGGAGCATGCGCACTGGGATGCATTGACACTCGACGCATGCGCAGTACGTTCGCCGCGGGATCGCGCATAGTTTAAATATTACACGCCCCGTACCCGCTCAATTTGAATTCCGCCGGCTCATTTGCGATGCGCTGCCGCAACTTTAGGAGCAAGTGCTTCATGAATAACAGCACTTGCTCCTAAAATTTCGGCAGAGTAACGTAAATGAGAAGCGTTACTCCAGAGCAAAGATGCTCTCATCTACCTGAATCTGGCCCAAAGTGTTTATTTTTGGCCCAGAATTCAGAATCAACAGTTAAAATATTAAATATAGGGGCGCCGTTAAAAATAATGAGTAATTAAAAATAAGGAAAAAATATTAACTTTTTAATTTTTTTTTACATTTCTGTGCAGTTGTCAGCATATAGGTAAAACAGCATTTTTTTTTTATTTATTATTAAAACAGTATACCCAATAAAAACCTTATATGTATGCCTCTAAAAAAATATGTATTATTAAGGCATTTATAAAAAATATATATTTTAAGACACGCAAATTAGTCAATAGTTATTGTTAACTGACACGTGATGCTTCAAAAATTGGCCCGGGTATCCAGGCACTGATAGTGCAAAAACATACCTCCCAACATTTGAGATGGGAATGAGGGACACCTGCTAGCAAACCTATGTAGGTGTTGGACATGCCCCCTGCCACGCCCCTTAAAGGGGAAATAATACAAAAAAGTGAATCAAATAAAAAAAATTTACCACCATATTTGCTTTATATTGGCTTTTAAAATTTACAAATGCAGCAATTTAGGATGACAGGTTTAGCACTGGGAAACACTTTTTGAAAGATAAAAACTGCATTTTATATACAACTATATAGATCAGACCAAAACGAGGGACATATGAGGAGGAAAGAGGGACAGAGGGACATTGCTCCAAATCAAGGACAGTCCCTCAAAATGAGTTGGGAGCTATGGCAAAAAGGTTAAGAAAATATTTCTGATAAATTGATATGGGTTAGTGCACCTTGTATATGTTACATTATTAAATATCCACAGTGCTTTATAGTTTGCTGTATGAACTGAAACGTGGAGTGCGTGTATTTCTGTTCTGTGTCAATTCTGTGTTTGTTTGAATATCTCTTTAGTAAATGGAATTCTTTTTCCTGCAGCTATGTCCGAAAGGGAGGATGAAAATGGAACTAAATGGACGGTTACCACATTTAACACTACTCTGAAAATGTCAACCTATATCACTGCTTTTGTGATATGTGACTTTGATTACGTGAACACGACGGAAAGGGGCAGTGAGGTAAATGTAATTTTTTTAAGTACTTAAAGGAGTTGTAAAGGATTTTTTTTTTCTGAAATGACTGTTTACAGGGTATAGAGACATAACAGTTACTGTAACTGATTCCTTTTAAAAATGATTAAAAATAGATAAAAATCAATCATATAATGTGCCTGCAGTTTCAGTTTCGTTTTTAATCTAGTTTCATGTTTCTGTGAAGTACAGAGACACACAGAAAAAAAAAAAAAAACAAACACAGGGCAGTCTTTGTTTTTAAAATGAATCTGATTGGATCTGAAGGGTTTTAGACACACAGTAATCACACCTCCTGAATCAGGGACCACAGTGAAAAGCTCACATGAGTTTTTTCATAAGGAAACAGACAAGCAGGAAGTGTGGAGATCAGAGAAGTATTACAGCTACTTCAAAGCAAAAACGAAAAATGAGGGCATAAAACCAGGATTGCAGTAAGGTAAAGGAAGCTATTTAGCTTAAACAAAAAATTCCTTTAGTGACCCTTTAATAAAATTTGTTAGTAACATTTAGGGCCCACTCACACTGATACGTTGTGGTAACGTTAGGTAAAATTTGCATTTTACTGCACATAACTACAACGCACATTAATGCATGCAACTAAGAGCAGTGTTTGGCAATGGCATTCATTTTTGCATGGCACCCATGTGTACCTAGCAAGCATTTTATCACACAGCAAGATGTGAACAGTCCACGTATTGAAGAACATAGTACAAGTGCCTTGAGTCTGGATTCACACACACGCATTTTTAGTGCTTTTTGCATTTTGCTAATTTGCACTACAGTCCATTTAACATGTTTTCCCATGGAACACGTTCTGTAGTGCAAATCTATAAGGCTGTGAATCCAAGAGTAACATCTAGAGATTTAGTGACCTAATGCTATGGAGTGCTGAATTCCTTATTGCACCTGTTCAAGTTAAAGCCCAACTCCAGGCTGAATTTCATCCCTGTATTGGCAAGGTGGTTGTACAGAAGTGGATCTAATGCAGGGATCCTCAAACTACGGCCCTCCAGCTGTTGCAGAACTACACATCCCATGAAGCATTGTAAAACTCTGAGGCCTCGTACACACGACCGAGGAACTCCTCGTAAATGAAACATTGTTTTCCTCGACGAGTTCCTTGTCAGGCTTTTCTTGACAAGTTTTCTTTGCGTGCACACTGTCAAGACAAAATCTCGTCATTCTCAATAGTGGTGATGTACAACACGAATGACGGCACTATAAAGGGGAAGTTCAATTCCACTGGCGCCACCCTTGGGGCTGCTTTTGCTAATCTCATATTACTGCGTGTTAAGTAAGTTTGGTAAGAGACATTTGCACTTTTCAGTCTGTTACAGCGTGACTAATGTGCCATTTCCATTACAAACGCTACTTTTACCAAAGGTGCGCTCCCGTCTCATAGGTTATTCTGAGCATGCGCGGGTTTCTAAGCATACACACAAACGTGTTTCTCGTCGTAAACCAGCCCGACGAGAAACACGACGAGGAAATTGAGACTCCCGACAAGGAAAAAGAGAACTTGTTCTCTTTTTTTCTCGCCGAGTTCCACAACAGTTTTCTCGATAAAAAACATACACACGACCGTTTTCTTTGGCAAAAAAGCTCTGCCACCAAGTTTCTTGATGGATTCTGTCAAAGAAACAGTTGTGTGTACGAGGCCTCACATTCACAGACATGACTAGGCATGATGGGAATTGTAGTTCCTGAACAACTGGAGGGTTGTAGTTTGAAGACCCATGATCTAATGATTGAATCCTGTACAACCAATCTGTGAGATTTTTGCTGCAGATATAGCCGGCAGCACTGATCAGTGTACAATGGCGCAGCAGGAGGATTCCCCCATCCACATTGAGTGCGTGGATGTAGGAGTGGAATGAATGAATGAATGAATGAAAACTTATATAGCGCGGCACATACAAACTGAATCTCCTCTTGGCACTTGTTGTTCCTGTCTCCTGTGGTATCAAAAGAGATGAGTCTTGATCTTTCTCCTGAAAGCTAGGTGGTTCTCCTCCAACCGAATGCTGGTTGGTAAAGCGTTCCATAGTCTGGGACCTTGGACCGCAAATCTTCTATCTCCTTTGGACTAGGCATGTGCATTTAGTTTCGTTCCGAATCGAAATTCGGACGAATTTTCCATTATTCGGACATTCGGATGCATACGAATTTCCGAATTGCTATATTAGCGAAAAATTTCGACCGTTTTCGGAATTCGTTCATTTTCGACCGAATTTCGAAAAAAAAAAATGGTCGAAATCGAATTTTTTTTTTTTCGAATTCCGAATCGAATACCCGCGGACTAAATTCGATCGGAATTCGAAAAAAAAAAAATAAAATATTTTCGAATTTAATTCGAAAAAAATTCTATTCGAAAAGAGACTATTTGTTTTCTAATCTGGTTGAAATATTTTCGATTTCGACCGTTTTTTTTTTCGAAATTCGGTCGAAAACGAACGAATTCGAAAAAAGGTCGAAATATTTTCGATTTCGACCGTATTTTTCGAAATTCGGTCGAAAACGAACGAATTCCGAAAACGAATTCAACACATGTAACGAACCTAACTTAACGAAATTTATTAAATGACGAATTGAAACGAAACGAAACGAAACGAATTTTTCACTTTTGCACATGCCTACTTTGGACCTGTAGTTGGCTTTCGGTATCTGGAGCAGATTTTGATTGTTGGATCGCAGAACGCGATTGGGATTGTGAGCTTTTATTTTTTCGCATAGATAATGGGGGGCATTCCCATGGACACATCTATGCGTTAGACAGAGTGCTTTAAAAGTGATTCTGTCTTTTACTGGTAACCAGTGAAGGGATCTCAGTGAAGGTGAGATTGATTCCCAAGGTTTTTTCCCAGTCACAAGTCTAGCGGCCGTGTTTTGAACGACTTGAAGACGAGCGATTTGGTACTTGGGGAGTCCGAGGTAAAGGGCATTGGCATAGTCCAGTCTGGAGTTTACAATTGTTTTCCCACCACGACCGCTATGTCTTCTTTGGGGGATGAAAGGAGTAAGTCTGCGTAGTAGGCGCAGCAGATGGTGAGATCCGCTGACTACTGACCCTATTTGTGCGTCCATTGTCATGTAGGAGTCGAAAATGACCCCAAGACTTTTGACTTTGGCGCTAGGGGAGATGATTTTGCCCAGAATGGGCGGGGGGTCCATGTTGTAGCAGGTTGATTCTTACGCTTGGCGTGAAACAGGAGAAGTTCTGTTTTCGCTCCGTTGAGTTTAAGATAACTCTTTGTCATCCAGTCCTCTATCAAAGAGAGGCATGTCTCTAGATTGAGGTGGTGATCCTTTTTATTACAAATGCGAAAATATAGTTGCGTGTCGTCTGCATATGAATGATAGAGCAGTTTTTGGCTGCTGATAATGTCAAAAAGAGGACGGAGATAGATGTTGAATAACACACCGACGGGGGGATCCTTGAGGGACTCCGCATGATAGTGTGCGTTTCTCAGAAGTGAAAGGTCCTAACTTCACTATTTGAGATCGGTTTTCCAAAAAAGAGGAGAACCAAGATAAATCGCCTTCTGCGACTTTGGCTACTTCCGCTAGCCTTGTCAGTAGAAGCTTATGGTCAACTGTGTCGAAGGCTGCGCTTAGGTCCAACAGAACCAGGAGACAAGATTCTCTCCTTCATCTGCGGCCTCGAGAACGTCGTCCCATATCTTGAGCAATGCTGTTTCCGTCTCGTGTCCGGGCCGGAATCCCGATTGATATGGATCAAGTAGGTTGTGGGTATCTAGATGCTGTTGCAGCTGTTGTACCACTGCTTTCTCCATGACCTTGGAGAGAGCATTTAGGCCTGTTATGGGACGGCGGTGGAGTGGATCCTTAGGGTCCAGGGTGGGTTTCTTCAATATGGGTCGAATGATGCCCTCCTTCAATTTAGAGGGCACTATGCCCTCCCTGAAAGATTGGTTAATAAGCTGCGTGATGGAAGGTGCCAGGATGTCAGCACACTCCTTCAGCAGTTTAGTAGGGATGATATCATTAGGCGCAGTGCTGTTACGCAAAGCACCGATGGTATTTTTTGTGGCATCAATAGAAATGGGTTCCAGCTTGAACTTACCTGGTTGTGGTGAATTACTGCAGGAGTTGTGTAGATATTTACGGGGGGGACTACGGGGGGAATTGTTTTGCTGAATGTTTGCCGGATCCCCTCAATTTTATTAATGAAGTAATCCGATAATTCACTGCAAAATTCTTGAGTGTCTGAATTGGGGGCTTCAAGACATCCTGGATTCATGGTCTGAGTGACCAGCTTGAAAAGTTTGCGGGGGTGGTTGAGGGCGCTGTTGATAGCCTCAGAAAAAAATTTTTTCTTGGCTTTGTAGATTTCATTGTGGTATTTTCTTGTACTTGCTTTGTAGATGGAAAGGTTTTCATCTGAGGAGCGTCTTTTCCAGGCTGCTTCCGCCCTTCTGCGCTCTTGCTTCAGTAACGCCAGCTGGTTGTTGAACCAGCTGGAGTTATTTTTCCGGATGTGGGTTTTACGTTTCGGTGCTATTAAGTCAGCTGACTGTAATAGGGCTGTGTTTATGGCCTCCAGTGTTTCTTCAGCCGTTTGATGCGGCTGAAGTGGTTTTATTTTTTCCCTTAACGTGGCTTTAAAGAGTTCCGAGTGGAGCTTCTTCTGACATCTAGTCCAGTGTGTTGTCACTGTACTTGATGTTTTTGTTAAGGGGGGAAATTCGGAAATAATGAATTTAATTGCATGGTGATCTGTCCATGGCAACGGTTCATTTTCCAAGATTTTTATTTCCAGATCTTGTCTGAAAATAAGATCGAGCGTGTGACCTGAAGCATGTGTGGGCCCACATACTAGTTGTTGTAGCCCTAATCCTTCCAGGTGGTCGATACAGGCGTCGGCAATGGGGTCTTGCGGGGAGTTGGCCCAGAGGTTGAAGTCCCCGAGCAGCAAAAGGTGTTTGCTGTTAAGGGTATAGGTGGAGATAAAGTCCGTCAATGATGGGAGAAGCTGCGATTTTGGGCCGGGTGGTCTATAGCAGAGTAAAATCCGGACGGTCTCCTGGGAGTTTACTTGCAGTTGCAGAGTAAGGGTTTCCATGAATGGAAGAGGGTTTTGAAGGACTGGTTTAGTGATCGCAAGATGAGTCTTATGGATCGCCGCCAGTCCTCCTCCTCTTTGCCCTATCCTGTTTTCCGTTATAATACGATAGTTTTCTGGCACCAATTCACCTAGAATGGTGTTGCAGTCGGCTGTGAGCCAGCTCTCTGTAATAAAAAGACAGTCTAAATCGTATTGTAGGATGAAATCATGGATTTCAAGTCTGTGTTTTACTGCCGATCTTGTCTTGATCAGAGCACATGATATGTGCTTAGGCTGGGGCTGGGGCAAACGGCTGAGATTTTTGATAGTCGATCGACGATTGATTCTCAGAATTTGCTCATTTCGAAGGGCTTTTTTGGTGATGGCTGATAGTATTGCGGCAAATCGCCTCAGATCCCAAATGGTCTCTGCCGAGTATTGCAGTTTAACCATGGTCGCCAAACACCGGGGGGGGGGGGTGGTGAAGGATAATCAAGGATTAACTGAATCCTCTATCCTGGGTTGGTCCAGAGGAAGGCAAAAAAACCCTAACCGTGCTAAGCCAATATGCTACGGCAGGGAAAAAAAATTCCTTCCTGACCCCTTAAGAGGCGATCGGGTGAACCCTGGATCAAGAAGTAATGGTGTTAAGAATGGGGAGAGTGTGGCTGGGTGTAGCAAAATGGCTGCTGATCAGGTAGCAGGATCCAGGCTGGTGAACTCCCAGCCAGGGTAGATCGGTGCTACAGTGGGGGCCTGGATCGATGGTCGGGGAGTTGAAGGTAACTTTCCAGAGGTATGAGAGGGTTTCTGGGTCGATTGGGCGTTTTTGTGGCAGTTACAGGGGGTGAGAAGCGGCGCGCCTCGGCTCTCCCCCTTTGCCAGACCTCCCTTCCTATACCCCCACATTACCACCTCTACCATCCCCACTTAACCGCCCATTGGCCACATATCTCCCGCACTTCCCGTTCGCTTCGGGCGTTTTTTCCGCACCTCCGCGCCGGCCTGTGATCAATCGCGGCAGCCACGATCTAGGAAAGGCCGCGGCTTCAACCGCGGCCTTTCCTAGATCGTGGCTGCTTTTACCCACTTTAACACAATGCACATTAATGCGTGACACAAAGCATATGAACAAGAGTGCATCAACAAAACACACAGGAAGTGTGAATGAGACCCTAATAATAGCACACCACTGGTGATTTATATCACTTGTCAGCAAGTGGTCGCTCCTTACTGACAACTGTACTTTGAAGCTCAAGCATTTGTCAATAAGGAGTTAAATCTGTTGCTTACATGATATTGAAATCACCTGTAAAGCCCACCGCTTCAGTGGAGCCATGCTAATTCTAGTTATAGGCTGCAGTGAAGGTTGTGGTGGCACACCTGCTGTGTACACACATTGCTCAACAGAGCAGGTGCATAGGACCTAAAAGTACTGTATCTTGTCAGCTATTTTAAACCTCAAAAACTGAAAGCCCTGCCTAAGAGCATGTACCAAGGTGCCAGCTATTAGCCAGAATACCTTACACTGTGCACCTTCCTGAGTTTCACTCGAACTACTACTTTAACTTCAAAGCATAAACTCAAGACTTCCCTTTACTTTGTTCAGTAAGCTAAAAATGTGGTCGAGGCTTAGCCTCCTAGAAGAACGTAAGACTTTTGGCCCATTTACACGTGCCTGCATGCTAAAATCATCCATTTTCAATCTGCAGACTGTTCTGTGCCCACAGTGGGGAGTAATGCCTTGCGTTATAAAACAATGCAAGGCACTAGTTACATTTTTATTCAAACTTTATTGAAATGTCAAAGAGACATTTCATTCATGCCTCTCACAAATAAACTGCAGTGCTGTGATCGCTGGTGAGATCGCGTGAACCCTGGTACGTTGCCGAATAATGCATTGTTTTGTTTCATAAATATTTTATTAAAGGTTTTCACGCACAATACAGTACAGTAAATGATTCCATAGACATCACTGCAGGCACACTAATGCATATAAAAACAGAACCACACATGGTATACAGAAGAATGCATGTAGCCAGGGGCGGACTGACAACTCATGGGGCCCCTGGGCAATAGAAGATTATGGGGCCCCTGGGCTTACAGATGGCCACCACGCCAGGAGGCAGTGTAGAGGCGGAGCAGCTAAAATCTCAGGATTTTCAAATCAAAAGCATGTCAGTTTCGGACATATCAGGGACAGATGTTAAAAAAACATAGATTTTTACATACTGTCCCTGGTTTTACTGAGCCTGGCAACCCTGATGGGGCCCCCTAGTGGCATGGGGCCCTCGGGCAGTGCCTGAGTGACTCAATGGTCAGTCCGCCCCTGTAGCATGCTGTACCATGTACTTGTATGAGAAAATCTTTTGCTCTATTTGTATTGCTTCCTTTATGTGAAATCTCTGGTGTTCCTGCCAGTCCCTCTGCTTTCCTATTAAAAACTGACCACACTAAGTAGGAGAACACATTGTGGTCAGTTCTCTAGCTATGCTGGGAACTCAGTCTGCTCTCCTCCAGTGATCATACTTATCCTGACACCCCCCTACCCACCCACTGTACAGCCATTCACTGGAAAACTCAGTATGCTGCTGCTTCCCCCCCCCCCCCCCCCCAGCTCTTATGCAGCTGAGAACAGATGAAATGTGATCATTTATTTTTGTTTTAGTTTACTGTTTGTTTTATTCCTATTTCATTTTTCACTTTATTTTTACATGCATTGAGAGCACAGTTGTGTTAAATAGATGCACTATTGAGTTTTTAACATTCCGTATATAATCACTGTTTGTTAACTAGCGCAGCTATATGCAGTATATACAGTGGATATAAAAAGTCTATAAAAAAAATGAGACAAAGATAAATCATTTCAGATAATCATTTCAGACAAAGATAAAAAACTAAAATAATGTGGTTGCATAAGTGTGCGCACCCTCTTATAATGTGCGCACCCTCTTATATCACATAAAGGCCTCATGCACACTGGACGTTTTTGGACATTTTTACAGCAGCTGTTTTTGGCAGTAGACGTTTTTTTTCTACAGTCAATAAACTTTCCATCATGTTATCCTATGTGTCCATGTACACATAGCCTGTTATCAGCAGTTTTGGGCAGTGGCGTTTTTGAGCAGTAAAAAACAAACAAAACTAGTGGGTTCAGCTGTAAAAACGCTCTAACGCTGATAAACGCTGATAAACGCTCAAAAACATCACTCACCAGCGTTTTTTAACGTTTTTGATTCATTGAAAAAAAAAATTCTTCAACCCAAAAATGCTAAAAAACGCTAACGCAGAAAAAAGCTAAAAAACGCTGTTAAAAAACGTTGAAAAAAGTTGAAAAACTCACTGCAAAGCTACTGGCGTTTTTATAACGTTATTTTAACGTGCATGAGGCCTCAAACTCATGTTAAATGGGATTCAGTACACACCTTTTAAAGTGCCTCTGATTAACCCCCCAAAAAAGTTTGACTGTTCTAGTAGGTCATTCCTGACATTTTATTAGTCGTATCCTCCAGCAAAAGCCATGGTCCGCAGAGAGCTTCCAAAGCATCAGAAGGATCTCATTGTTAAAATGTATCAGTCAGGAGAAAAGTGCAAAATAATTTCCACGGCATTAGATTTACAATGGAAGACAGTAAAGACAATCATCAACTGGAGAAAATATGGCACAACAGTGACATTACCGAGATCTGGACGTCCCTCCAAAATTCATGAAAAGACGAGAAGAAACCAAGAGGCATACAGCAACATTAAAAGAGCTTTAGGAATATCTGGCAAGTACTGGCTGTGTGGTACATGTGACAAAAATCCCCTATAATCTTCATATGTCTGGGCTATGGGGTAGAGTGGCAAGACGGAAGACTTTTCTTAAAAAGAAAAACATCCAAGCCCAGCTAAATTTTGCAAAAACACATCTAAAGTCTCCCAAAAGCATGTGGGAAAATGTTATGGTCTGATGAAACCAAGGTTTAACTTTTTGGCCATAATTCCAAAAGATATGTTTGGCTCAAAAACAACACTGCATATCGCCAAAAGAACACCAAAAGAAACATCATGCTTTGGGGCTGTTTTTCTTCAGGTGGAACAGGGGCCTTATTTAAGGTAGAGGGAAATATGAACAGTTCCAATTACCAGTCAATATTGGTACAGAACCTTCAGGCTCACAAGCTGAACGTGAAGAGGAACTTCATCTTTCAGCATGACCACGACCCAAAGCATACATCCATAGCAACAAAGGAATGGCTTCACCAGAAGATTAAAGTTTTTGAATGGCCCAGCCAGAGCCCAGACCTGAATCCCATTGAAAATCTGTGGGGTGATCTGAAGAGGGTTGTGCACGGGAGATGCCCTCACAATCTGACAGATTTGGAGTGTTTTGGCAAAGAAGAGGACAAATATTGCCAAGTCAAGTTGTGCCATGCTGATAGACTCATACCCAAAAAGACTTCAATAAGTATTAATTCATATAATCCACTGTATATATAATTCATATTATATAGACTAAGGGCCAGATTCTCATAGAAATCCGGCGGCGTAGCGTAAGCCAGTTACACTACGCCGCCGCTGCTTGCTGGAGCAAGTGCTTGATTCTCTATGCACTTGCTCCCGAGGTTTCGCTTACGTCGCGTAAATCGCGCAGCGTAACCCCGCGCAATTCAAATGGGGCGGCTTGTATTTAAATTAAGCGCGCCCCCGCGTCGAACGAACTGCACATGCGCCGGCCGGGGAAAAAGCCCAGTGCGCATGCTCCAGCTCACGTCGGAAAGCGTCGTTGAAACCGACGTCAAAACGACGTGAGCGTCATTTACGCAAGTCCCTATTCGCGAACGAGTTAATAAAACGACGTAAGCGACGGAAGAAGCCGACGCTGACCCGACGCCATACTTAACATGGCATCCGACGGGACACGACGGCATCCGACGGGACCTCGTAAGGTTACTCCACATAGAAGCTGGGGTAACCTTACGAGTTCGTAAACGACGTACGCGACGACGGGGCGGCGTAAAAGCGAAAGAGAATCGGCGTACTACTTCATTTGCATATGCAAATGAAAAAACAACGTAAAGGCCACCTAGTGGCCGGAGTTGTCATTACATCTACGATCCGAAAGTGTAATTGGATTACACTTGTCGGATGTAGAAGCGTATCTATGCAAAAGTGATGCTCAGCATCACTCGCATAGATACGAGTCAAAAAAAAAGGCGATACGACGGGGTATCTGAGATACTCCGTCGTAACGCCTCTGAGAATCTGGCCCTAAGGGGTTGCCTATACAATCAATTATATTTGTTTCCAAGTCAGGTAGCCATTATTTTTTACGGATTTGTAATTCTTTATTTCAGTCAGGTCAGGTAGTCACCAGGTAGCCAAATTGGTAAATTGAGAAGAAGTTGTGGAGCTAGTCTGCAAGCTGTGTGGCTACCGTATATCTATAAACTTCGAGTGACTGTTGGAATACAAGTTTGGGTCTGGTTATAATGAGACCTCTATACATTCCCGAATACCTCACCGAGAACAACAGGTAGTGGGAGATCTGGCTAGTTTGAAACACAACATTGTAGAAGCCCACAGAGATTTACTTCTGCAACACTAATGGATAGACTATTGCCTTATCGATAGAAAGAAGATAACAGCTGCTGAACAATTGTAAGTGTTTTCAATGTGCTGGAAAATCTCTGCTTAATAAACACCATCAATGTTCCCAAATGTTTGTTACCATCTGGATAACTTCAGCATGGCTCAGTTACTGCAGATGAGGCTTAACCACTTCAGCCCCGAGCCTGTTTTTCAGATTCGGTGCTTACGAGACTTTTTTTTGCTAGAAAATTATTTAAAACCCCCAAACAATATATATATTTTTTTCTAACACCCTAGAGAATAAAATGGCGGTCATTGCAATACTTTTTCTCACACCGTATTTGCGCAGCGGTCTTACAAGCGCACTTTTTTTGGAAAAAAATTCACTTTCTTGAATTAAAAAATAAGACAACAATAAATTTGGCCCAATTTTTTTATATATTGTGAAAGATGATGTTACGCCGAGTAAAATGTCTAGGTCTAGGGCTAGAATTATTGCTCTCGCTCTAACGATCGCGGCGATACCTCACTTGTGTGGTTTGAACACCGTTTTCATATGCGGGCGCTACTCGCGTATGCGTTTGCTTCTGCGCACGAGCTCGTCGGGACGGGGCACTTTAAAAAAAATTTGGGGGTTTTCGTTTTTATTTTTATTTATTTTATAATTTTTAACACTGAAAAAAAAAAAAAATTATCACTTTTATTCCTATTACAAGGAATGTAAACATCCCTTGTAATAGAAACAAGCATGACAGGTCCTCTTATATATGAGATCTGGGGTCAAAAAGACATCTCTGTTTTTTTTTTTTTTGGTTGTCTGTGTATCTTTGGGAAGATTATCATCTGAGATACAACAGGAATTAAGAGGGCTAGAGTCACTAAAAGGATCATTGCAGATATATTGACAGGTGCACTTGACCCTCAGCTGTGCTTCACCTGCATTTGTCCTGGGAATGGGAAGGGAAAGGAAACAGCCATTTAGGCTCTCCTTTCCTTATGGGACCACAGCAGGGGCAGCTAGCAGAGAGCTTAAGGGAAGGGGTCATAGTAAGGTCAGGGAGGTTTTAGAAGTTTGTGTGAGTTAATTATTTAAGCCAGAACAGCTGGGCTAGAAGGTCTGGGAGACAGGGAGGTTGTGGGCATTGATTGGTCAGGCGGAGGTCAGGTGACCCTCAGAAGGTTCTGGTAGCCGGCCCAGAGCTGATATGTCACCGCGCCAGGAAGGGCCGTCTCTTTGAAAAATCTGCAGCTGGAGGAGCTCCCCACCCTCCCACCCCCCCCCCCCCCCCCCCGTCGCGGCCGATTCATGTGGTAGGCTCCCTCAGGTAAGTCACCTGAGGGGAGAGTTAAGAAGGCTTGAAACATGTTGGTGTATCAGCTCGAGTCTCAGTGGCTGGGTTGATGTCGGAAAAGTTAAGTGTTGGAATTTTTACGGTGAATGTTCTAAAAGTTTGATATCGTAATATCAAGTTACTATACGTTTTGTTTTTTATTAAACCAGTGAATCAGGCCGTGGCCAATACTAGTCCAAAGAAATTATATATGTTTATGTTGTAAATGTTTTGTATTTACCATTAAAATGTTTGGAAAAGAGTTAATGGTCTGTTGTGTCTTTTCCTCTATTGCATGTTTTTTGAAAGGGAGGGGTGTTGGTTTTATTGCATCATGCTTGTGGTCCCATGCAAAACCCATCTGAAGTAAAAAAAGAGCCCACCAACACAGACCATTAGGCCTATTTCACACAGGTTTCAGCTGGTATAAGAGCAGTGTGAACAGCAAGCTTTGACAAAGCATTTGCACGGCTTTCAGCAAGCTTTGTTGAAGCTTTTAAAGTACCATTACGTTCCATTTTCTAGATATTGAACATTGATTCTAATGGAAGTGTTAATTGCCACTTTAAGCAATCTGCTAGCAGGCTTCAAGAAATTAATCCTAGTAACAGATTTTTTTTTTAAAGTGGCAATCAGCACTCACAATTCAAACTGGAGCTGAATGGTACTTTAAAGGAGTTGTAAAGGTTTTTTATCTTCATGCATTCTATGCATGAAGATAAAAAACTTTCTGTGTGCAGTAGTCGCCCCAATTACCTGAGCCCCATCTCTCTCCAGTGATGTCCACGACTACCTCGTCCGCCTGGGACTCCCCTTCTCATTGGCTGAGACACAGCAGTGGTGCCATTGACTTCCGCTGCTGTCTGGATAGTGCTGATTGGCCCTGTGCTGATCACATGCACTCTCCCAAGAAAAGCAAACAGAAACTCTCTAGCAATACACACCAGACTGAGCATGTGCAGCTTGCCCCCACGGCCCTGTTTTATCAAGAGATGGTTTGAGGACTGTGGAAGAGGGGGAGGATCAGAAGTGACATGATTAAACAGCCCTTTTATAGAATACAGAGGATTAACCCCTTAGATTCCACAGTGAGTATAAAAAGCATACTTTACGCATATACAGCACAGGAAAGATTTTCCTTTACTTCCTCATCCCAAGACAATTGTAAAATATAAACATTTACCATCACTTTTCGTTCCAGTGGCAATATTGGTCATCAGGACACAGAGAGAGGGTGAATCTCTCAGGCAATAAAAACCTGACAGGGAATCTAACCGTTCCCTACTAAATCAACACAAAAAAAAAAGTTATGGTCTTAGCTACACTAAAGTACATGTTTTGCCATGCATGGCCAGCAAGAATAGACAGTTTTTATTTCATATGCTCAGATAAACAAAGTTCATGTGTGTTCTGCTAAAAATATCTATTCAAGGAAAACATCTGCACAGTCTGTGCTACAAGTTCTAATAGTTGTATAGTAAAGCGATGAAAAGCAGAAGTGATGAAACACAGGAAGTCCACATGCATCAAAGGACATTTTTTGTCTATCCTAGGGACAGCAGGTCATGGAGTGCCCTAATCTTAAAATTACCAAACCTCTTCTTTAAATAACACTGCAATAAAAATTCCCAAAAAAGTCCTTGTCGACAGATGTTATATAGAAGCGTAACAGCAGAAAAGGACCAATGAGATTGCCGTTTTTATTTTTTTTATTTATTTTTTCAAGAGTATAGATAGCAGCATGTCTAAATTCACTCTGCTGGAAGTCACATTAACTCTTCTAACACTACTCCTTCAGTGAAATACCACTTTCGTAGTAGTTTTGAACTTTCTTTCTGCTAATTTGCTGCTAAAAAGTCAATGTCCCTGTGTTCTTAATCTTTGATTCATATTGAAAATACAGCCCCGCTGAACCTTATTCACACTCTTAGGGCCCTTTCACACGGGCGGATCCCATGATCACCCGTTCCATTTATATCCGTTTGCTCAGCGGGGATCGCTCCGTTAATCCCCGCTGAGCCGGCAGATGACAGGGCCGTCCCTGCACATTGTGCAGGGACGGCCCTGTCAGATCTCTGCTCTCCTCTATGGAGGGATCGGATGAACACGGACCATCTATCCGTGTTCACTCGATCCGCTCTGCAGACGGATGGAAAAATAGGATTTTCCTACGTCTGCAGAATTGGAGCATAGTGGACACTGATGAGATCGGGTGTACGCTGGTACCCGCTATCCCATAGTGATACATGTATGTCCCTTTTTCATCTGTAAACCGATGGATGAAAAAACTGACATACGGTCCGCTGGTGTGAAAGGGCCCCTTTCTGCCAAAAGATTTTTTTGCACATACGTAAAATAAAATAAAATTGGCCTGAAGATTAGTTAAAACCCCCAAACTGTATTTTCTAAAAGCAGAGGCCCTAAAAAATAAAATGGTGGTAGTTTCAATTTTGTTTGTCGCACAGTATTGGTTCAACGGTTAATCCCGAATTTTCAGTAAATAATACACTAACGTTAATTTTAGTGCAACAAATAATAATTTTGCCCAATTTATTTGTAGGATACAAAAGATGAGGTTGTGCCAGGTAAATAGATACCCAACATGTCAAGCCTTTTGTACCCATGAAACGGCATCAAGCTTGGGCACCAAAATATCCCATAGACAACACTTTAAAAGCACTTACAAGTCCTCATGTTAGAATTAACCATGAATAGTGACCCTAGAATTATTGCTGTCACTGCGGCATGCACAGAAATGTGTAACCTAACACAACAGAGTTTTCGTATGTAGGTTCCCCTGACGTGTGCACTTGTATGTCTGTTTATGTGCTTGTATGTATGGGGGTTAAGGTGCTTGGGTGTAATTTTTAATGTTTTTTAAAAAAAAATTCCACGTAACTTTATTGCTACCAGATAGGGGACTAGTAGCCCCCTATGTGATAGCATACGTATAGTGACAGGTTTGCTTTAAAACATCAGGGTTCTATTAAATTAGGTTCTTACCAGGTAGGGGAGATAAGTGAACAGACTTTTGTTGATCACTGTCTCTCCCCTGTATCAGGCAAAACTCAACATGCAAGTCCCGGGCCCATCAGTAGGATAACAGAGCCAGGAAAACATGGCAGCACCTCTGGGGGGTCCACAGAAGCAATTTGACATCTGTATAGACATCTAATTAACTGAATGCCAACAGTTGTCTGATTTGTAAGACATATATAAGAGGGGTAAAGGTTTTACTCCTGCCCCTCCTTCTCTTCTTTCCTCAAGACTGTACATACTAAGTTCCTAAATTCTCTCCTGATATGTTTATCCCTCAGACCTTTCACTTATTACTGACTTAACATGCCTTATTCTGCACTGTATCTCTGTGTAAAGGTTGTCATCTTGGTAGAGGCAGGACTTTCTTCCTATACAGCAAGGGCTCTTTCCCTTTCTTATGCCCACACTACATATGTATGCAGAATCTCCTATTTAAAGACTTCTGTGCCAACATGTCAACTCAAATCTTGCAGGATTTCAACATCCAAGAGAACTGCTTGGAGCCCATAGAAGGAAACAAATTAGTACCCAATGGTGTCCTGACAGGCTAAAGAAACAGTACAGTGCCACCTTCAGATCAGCATATATAGTGCAGCCCAACACTTGCCTATGCTCACATACCAGGAAATGCACTGCTATTTTTCAAAAGAAATTCAAGAAAACAATTACATTTTCAGGGTACTGCTTTGGCACAGTTAACATTTCTAGATGTTCCCTATAACTTTTTGGGTTCAGGTCCACTTTAACTAAAGCACCACTAGTAGGGTGACCGGACAGTCCCCTGATTGAGGACACTGTCCCCAGACAAAGTCTGTCCCTGGTTTTGTCCCCAGATTGGATTTAATAGGGGGCAGAGGCAATTTAAAAGAAAGTCAGTGCAGAATTAAAATAAAAAAATAGAATTGCACACCCCTGCTCCGCCGTGCCTACTAGCATAGGGGGATTGTATTTTTCCCATGATCTGTGCCCCTTTCTGATGATCAGGTGCTGGTCGGAGCGGAGGGAATATTTCTTCAGTTTCGGGTGCATGCCCATGTTCTTCTGCCTTGGCTTTAATCCTGGCCAGCCACCTGCCTATCTCCTTGCCTTCCCTGGCGGAGTGATCTTCCTCATCCAGTAGTAGCCGGGGCCCGGAGAGAAAGACTTAAGAGTCTGTGAGGCGCGACGGGCAGAGAGTCGCTGATTGTTGCCATTACTAGTAAAGAAAAAATATGTCCCCGGATTTCATTTTAAAAATCTGGTCATCTTAACCACTAGCTGCTGTGTAAGACAAATGTCACCAGCAATGCTGGTGACTTATCCCTTGTTCTCTGCCTGCCTTTCTTTTTGGGCACAGCGTTCAGTGTTTTATTCCTCTTTAGTGATACTAAAGTCTTGTTTTCTTTTTCCATTAAAAATAACAACCATGTTATACTTACCTGTGCTGTGCAGTGGATTGTCACAGAGCAGCCCAGCTTCTCCTTTTCTCCAGTCCCTCTTCTGTGCTCATGGCCCCTCCCTCCTGTTGAGTGCCCCCACAGCAAGTAGCTTTCTATGGAGGCACCCAAGCCAAGCTGTAGCTCCCTGTGTCCATTCAGACACAGAGCCGTGGCTCGGCTCCATCCCCTCCCATGCTTTTTCTCCTCATTGGCTTACTGGCTTTGATTGACAGCAGCAGGATCCAATGACGCCATGCTGCTGTCTCAGCAAATCAAGAGGGAGAGTCCCAGACAGCCAAGTCTCTCATACAACATCGCTGGATCACGATGGACCTCGGGTAAGTATTAGGGGGGCTGCTGTATTCAGAAGGCTTTTTATCTTAATACATAGAACACATTAAGATAAAAAAACCTTCTGCCGGTTGAAATATTTTCGATTTCGACCGGATTTTTTCTAAATTTGGTCGAAAACGAACAAATTACGAAAACGAATTCAACACATGTAACGAACCTAACTTAACGAAATTTACTAAATGACGAATTGAAACTAAACGAATTTTTCACTTTTGCACATGCCTATTTCTGAGTAGAGGTGACGCAATACATAGCCTCCCTGTTAACAATCCCAATCCTGCTGACTGTAGCCCACCAGGTACTGTACTGTACCTGGTGGGCTCTTTAGCAAATAAGACCCTTATAGGACTTCTGCTCTTTTACGCCCATAAAGCAATATTGATAAAATGGAAACAATCAGATACGCCCTCTCTGAACTCTTGGAAAGCCTTGGTCAATTCTACAATACCATTATATAAAGCCACATACGACTCCCGTGGGTGTATTGCTAAATTTGATAAAGTGTGGAAATTATCGCTTGAATTTGCCTCTACTAATGCTGCTGAAGAATAGACAGTTTATCTGATACACATTAACTACCCCTTCTGTGCTAACACCTGCTAAGACCCTCCTGACACCCATATTGTTAATCCCTTGGTATTCTAGGCCTAGTACCAAAGTTCCCTCTTGGAAAACCTCACCTCTATCGAAGACGAGTAGCACATTCTCCTTTCATAATTTCTCCAAATGGAGTGACTGAGCAGTGATGTTTTGTTGTTTGTATCTTTGTTTTGTTTTCTGTCGCTAACAGCACTGTTACCGATTTACGTGGTACTTATTGACCCGGGGAATGCCCCAAAGCTCTGTTTTTGTAAATCTATTAAAAATCAATAAAGAGAATAAAAAAAAAGTGTCCACCACTCCCTTCCAATAGGAATGTAATTTTGGGCACCACCACAGTAGATGATTCAGGTCTTCATGTTCTCGTTTACATCTAGTGCACTTTGGGGGTGGAATAGACTCCCTCCAGAGGTGGTTCTGGCAAACTCAGTAGATTGCTTTAAAAAGGCCTGGATTATTTTCTAAATGTACATAATATAACTGGGTATTAACATTTATAGGTAATGTTGATCCGGGGAAATTCTGATTGCCTCTCGGGGGATCAGGAAGGATTTTTTTCCCCTGCTATAACAAATTGGAGCGTGCTTTGCTGGGGTTTTTCACCTTTCTCTGGATCAACGGTGAGTGAAGGATTGTGTATATGGGATTTTATGATTTTTTTGGGTTGAACTGGATGGACTTGGGAGGGGTGTAGTATATCCTCAAAAGCATATATAATCTCTGCAAAACATTCAGGGAACAGATCAGCACCGACTTAAGGGCCTTCTCCCATTGATCCCCAGAAAGCTGACCAACATCACCCTCCCATTTAGCTACCTTACGTAAAGGGTGTTTTTTTATTATTCTGCAGTAGCATTATATAGCATTGTGATATAAACCTCTTGGAGGTAGAAGCCTCCATGACCAAGTTAAACATGGGGAGACTGAGACCATTCAGAAGATTGTAATGCTCTATTTTTACTTTTTTTGCATTGTTTTAGATACGAATTTGGGCACGGAAGGAAGTAGTCCAAAAAGGATATGCAAACTTTGCTCTGGCCATTGCAGGGCCAATGCTTTCATTTATGGAGGATTATCTGAATGTCTCATACCCACTGCAGAAAACAGGTGAGTGTAGACTATGATATATGTCATATCACTTTTTGAATCAATTGCTATTGCTGCCAGTTTATTGAAGTTCACTGTAGCATCTTGGTTTAGAGACAGTAAGGATTTGATGCTGGACAACTTTGGCACTAATATGTGAGCATTATTAGGGAGTTGTAGGGATAACGTTAATATTATATTATGGTAAAGATTGGGGTAGGGGTTAAAGTTCCCTTGTAACCCCCACTGATACTTACCATCCCTGTGCTTCCCTGCTAGCCTTTTCATCTGCTGGAGCCCTAAATTTAAAGCACATGATAGTCTGTTCCTGGAGCTAACACACTGACCTTGCCCTCACATGACAGGGTTCTGATCTGCTCAGGTGCCGAGAATTTTCTTCCCTGCACCTAGAAAGGACTAATGGGCTCCCTACAGGTATATCTTCCCTTAATGTTCCATGGTAGGGTTTCATTTTCAGCTGTAGCAGGAGATCCGGTCTACATTAAATTAAGATTCAAAACACATGGTAAATATCTAAAAATAAATAAGTTAACTCATTCTGTATTTAACATGGTTTTTTTTTTGTGAATTTTTAATAATAATGCATTCGTTTTTTTTTTTTTTCGATGCAAATGCTCATGTGGTATTTAACTGTTAGAGAACTGAGCTCCAAAAGCTCCATTTTGAAAACTGTGCCAGGCTCTCATGGTGAAAATTGTGCTGACACTTTTGTCTCATGTTTGTCTACCGAATACAATGTCACTAATGCTAAACTAGCTTTAAAAAATGTAAATATAGTTTTTTTTAAATTGGTGGGCCTGGAAGTCAGATTGATACTTGCAAGCATTGGATTTGGGAAAATTTTATAATGTAGACTGGTCTCCCAGCCATGCTGTGTATGAAAATTAGAGAGACTTAACTTAATGTAAAAAAATATGTAAAATATGCGCTAGATATTAACTAATGTGATGCAAAACCATACACCAATTATAAATGATAATAATCAGTAGGAAGTTCCAACAAACGGAAAAAAAAACTTCTTAGTGCAGTCCTCCACCACTCCTCCGTGCATGGGAAAGAAACACAGTACTGATGTAATTATCTTGAATGATGACAGGTGGACTCAGCCTCACAGGTTACTAGTAGCTGTTTCACTGACACAGTGTATAGCCATCCACAGTAAGTTTAAACATGAAAGACAATGATGGAAAAGACCCATAACTAAGTCACGTGCCTAGTGACGTAACGCGTGGGGGAGGAGCTACGCACACCAACGACAGACGCTGGATTGGCATAAGGAGGAAAAACATCTAAGGCCTCGTACACACGATCAAATCTGTCTGCTGGAAACGGTCTGCTAGACCGTCCCAGCAGACAGATTCGATCGTGTGTACGGCCGAGCCGACGGATTTGGCCACCCGACAGATTTCAAAGCATGCTTTGAAATCTATCGGGTGGGAATCCGTCCGCCCGACATGTCTGCTGGTTAGTACACTTACCAGCAGACATGTCGTCCCACACCGCCGCCGAATGGATTTGGCGCATGCGCGGAAGTGTTTTACTTCCTGGTGCGGTGACGTGGCGGCGTCAACGTCAGCGCCACGTCACCGACACGTCAGCGCGCCGTCTGCTGGCGGGGATTTTGGTTTGCTCGTGTGTACACGCGAGCAAACCAAAATCCTATCAGACAGATTTGTTCAAATCGGTCGGTCGGTCCGACCGATTTGAACAAATAGATTGCCTCGTGTGTACGAGGCCTAAGTCTGAGCGGCAAACAGGATGTCTGTTTTTTGATGGTCTAACATGCCCAGAGGATTCGTGAGTGCGCCTTCAGATTGAGGCTTATTGTGTGAATCCCATTTTTACTTTATGATTGCGCAATGAGGTATTTTTTCATCTTTGTCTTTTATGTTTAAAATGACTGTGGATGGCTATACACTGTGTCAGTGAAACAGCTACTCGTAACCTGTGAGGCTGAGTCCACCTGTCATCATTCAAGATAATTACATCAGTACTGTGTTTCTTTCCCATGCACAGAGGAGTGGTGGAGGATTGCACTAAGAAGTTTTTTTTTTCCGTTTGTTGGAACTTCCTACTGATTATTATCATTTATCATTGGTGTATGGTTTTGCATCACATTAGTTAATATCTAGCGCATATTATACATATTTGTTTTTATTTATCACATGTTTGGTTCACCACACATATGCTGCAGTATTATTTGGTTATTTTTGTGATGTCATATTAGTTACTTATTTATTAGCGCTGTAGTACATATATTTTTTGCATTTTGTTTATTAACTTAATGTAAAGATCTTCTTTTCTTCTAGATTTTGTAGCAATGCCTGAACTGAGTGTTGGTGCGATGGAAAACTGGGGATTAATTACTTTTCAAGAAAACTCATTGATGTATAACCCAGACAAAAAGTTCTCCACTTCTAGAGCGTTGACTTCTCTGATTGTTGCTCATGAGATAGGACACCAGGCATGTGGTAAAAAGTCCCAAATCTTTTTGATTATGCTGTTAATGAGTCTTAATAGTGAATGGATGTTGAATGGCTGAAAGTTTTATTAGTAGAATGAATGAATAAATACGCATCTGAAATCTGAAAAATAAATTCTCGAGCCAAACTGTTGACTTAAAAACTAAAACAAATACAATCTTGACCTATACAAGTAGCTATAAACACAGTTTCAAGGCTCTACATTATAAAATATAAATAGCTGTATTAGCATAATAAATATATATATATATATATATATATATATATATATATATATATATATATATATAGTACAGACCAAAAGTTTGGACACACCTTCTCATTCAAAGAGTTTTCTTTATTTTCATGACTATGAAAATTGTAGAGTCACACTGAAGGCATCAAAACTATGAATTAACACATGTGGAATTATATACATAACAAAAAAGTGTGAAACAACTGAAAATCTGTAATATTCTAGGTTCTTCAAAGTAGCCACCTTTTTGCTTTGATTACTGCTTTGCACGCTCTTCGCATTCTCTTGATGAGCTTCAAGAGGTAGTCACCTGAAATGGTCTTCCAACAGTCTTTAAGGAGTTCCCAGAAATGCCTAGCACTTGTTGGACCTTTTGCCTTCACTCTGCGGTCCAGCTCACCCCAAACCATCTCGATTGGGTTCAGGTCCGGTGACTGTGGAGGCCAGGTCATCTGGCGCAGCACCTCATCATTCTCCTTCTTGGTCAAATAGCCCTTACACAGCCTGGAGGTGTGTTTGGGGTCATTGTCCTGTTGAAAAATAAATGATGGTCCAACTAAACGCAAACCGGATGGAATAGCATGCCGCTGCAAGATGCTGTGTTAGCCATGCTGGTTCAGTATGCCTTAAATTTTGAATAAATCCCCAACAGTGTCACCAGCAAAGCACCCCCACACCATCACACCTCCTCCTTCATGCTTCACGGTGGGAACCAGGCACGTAGAGTCCATCTGTTCGCCTTTTCTGTGTCGCACAAAGACACGGTGGTTGAACCAAAGATCTCAAATTTGGACTCATCAGACCAAAGCACAGATTTCCACTGGTCTAATGTCTATTCCTTTTGTTCTTTAGCCCAAACAAGTCTCTTCTGCTTGTTGATTTTCTTTAGCAGTGGTTTCCTAGCATATATTCTACCATGAAGGCCTGATTCACACAGTCTCCCCTTAACAGTTGCTCTAGAGATGTATAAAATGGAAAAAATACTGCGCAGGTCAGAACTAGTGAGCAGTGAAAGCTAATAAATTAAATAAATGAATAAATGCTGCTGCAGCTAATATGTCAGATATAAACATAAATAGCAAAATAGAAAAAAGGGAAAGCTGCGCTGCATTAATAGTGCAAACAAATAAAACAACATAAATCTAACAAAATGCTGTATAACTAGTGCATAAATACACCGGTGCAAAAATTCAGTAGATGAACCAATGATAACAAATCAAAAGTCCGTGTAGGATAGAAAAAATCCCAAAAGTTCAGAGAAGGATGTGAGAGACAACAAAGGAAGTCCGAATGGGTGTTGAACAGCTCCAAGGAAATCATGTGTGAACAGCCAGATTGATAAAGGTTATCCTCCACCACTTATGGTTATAACTGCTTACCAGAATGATTGGACCTCTAGCGAGATCAGCAGCGCATAAAATCCAAATAAGCCAGCACAAGAAATCCAGGAATCCTGTCACTCTGTCTGTATCTCCTTATCCATATAGTCAAATTAGCGTTCCTCCAAAAGCCTTCTTCCAGGCCCCTGGAAGAAGTCATTGTTGTGACGAAACGGCGTAGGATAAGCGGCGTGCTGACGTCACCACGAACTGTACCACGCTGTCTATCCGGAAGGACGAGCGGATGACAGAGCCGGCCGGCTATATTAGTTACACGCACCTTTTTTTCTGCTTAAATGTGAGTGTATTTTATATTTAAAATAAAGAATCTTTTAGACGTTATTACGCTATGTCAATGTTTTCCTTCTGGGTGGTCATGCTTTTGGAGGAACGCTAATTTGACTATATGGATAAGGAGATACAGACAGAGTGACAGGATTCCTGGATTTCTTGTGCTGGCTTATTTGGATCCAAAAGCATGACCACCCAGAAGGAAAACATTGACATAGCGTAATAACGTCTAAAAGATTCTTTATTTTAAATATAAAATACACTCACATTTAAGCAGAAAAAAAGGTGCGTGTAACTAATATAGCCGGCCGGCTCTGTCATCCGCTCGTCCTTCCGGATAGACAGCGTGGTACAGTTCGTGGTGACATCAGCACGCCGCTTATCCTACGCCGTTTCGTCACAACAATGACTTCTTCCAGGGGCCTGGAAGAAGGCTTTTGGAGGAACGCTAATTTGACTATATGGATAAGGAGATACAGACAGAGTGATAGGATTCCTGGGTTTCTTGTGCTGGCTTATTTGGATTTTATGCGCTGCTGATCTCGCTAGAGGTCCAATCATTCTGGTAAGCAGTTATAACCATAAGTGGTGGAGGATAACCTTTATCAATCTGGCTGTTCACACATGATTTCCTTGGAGCTGTTCAACACCCATTCGGACTTCCTTTGTTGTCTCTCACATCCTTTTTCTATCCTACACAGACTTTTGATTTGTTATCATTGGTTCATCTACTGAATTTTTGCACCGGTGTATTTATGCACTAGTTATACAGCATTTTGTTAGATTTATGTTGTTTTATTTGTTTGCACTATTAATGCAGCGCAGCTTGCTCTAGAGATGTGTCTGCTGCAAAAGATGGCTACTTTGAAGAACCTACAATATGACATATTTTCAGTTTCACACTTTTTTGTTATGTGTATAATTCCACATGTGTTAATTCATAGTTTTGATGCCTCCAGTGTGACTCTACAATTTTCATAGTCATGAAAATAAAGAAAACTATTTGAATGAGAAGGTGTGTCCAAACTTTTGGTCTGTACTGTATATATACAATAAAGAAAAAAATATTTAAAAAATATTGAGTAGAAAAATTAAATGCTATAAAGAGGATAATTGGAGCAATACATTTCTGTCAATGCAAATGTCACGTAACAATTCCATTTAGCATTGGTTCTATTATTCTTCAAGTGAATCGGTTTGTTGCCCATTGTAGGGCAAGGGAAAGTCTAATTTCACAGCTGCCCCATAGCATCTAATTTGTACCTTCCTTTCACACCCTTCCTCCTCTTTCATTGCTAGGAGAAACCATGTGTAAGCTTCAATTGAATCCCAGTCTAGGCTTACACAGACATTTTTGCTTTTGTGTGACAGTGCTCGGTCACATAGATTGTGCTGTGTGCATTTAATAAAGTGAGATTTAGTACAGAGATGTAACTAGAACCTTCAGGGCCCCTGGTGCAAGAAACCATAAAGGGCCCCTCCACAGTGGCGGAAGGCCAGGGCCAGGATGCAAGTGTGACTTTTGTGACCCTGGTAGTTCCACAACTGGTGTCAGTAGTTTTTATTTTTAATTAAAAAAAATTACAATGTTTTTATATTTTTTACAATAATATTTTTTATTGTTCTCATTGGGGGGCTTTGGTGAAATATCAGCGGTCTAAACAGACCTCAGATGTTTCACCTTTGAGACAGAGAAAGGAGATTTAAGACACAGCCCTCAATCTCCTTCTCTGCAGCCTCAGCTGAACAGAATGTATAGCCAGGAATAGCTCTGTATAGAGCCTCCCATTTATTCACAAACTCAAGCATAGTAAACACAGCATACTGTGCTTCAGTTATGAATGGACTAAGTCAGTGATCAGTACAGATCATTGACACTATTCATTAAGAAAAGGCCCCTTCCCAGCTTTCCATCCTGAAAGCAACCCCTGCAGCAGCCGGTGGAAGAGGGGAGGGTAGAACTAATCGGCTGAACGAGGAAGATAGAGGGGAGTATTTCCTCTACAATCCTACTTGACATCCCACCTACCTATGGGTACAGAGGGCTGCATGGCCTCCCTTGAGCATGGGGCTGGGTTGCAATTGAGACCCTGTACATACACTC
Organism: Rana kukunoris; assembly: GCA_029574335.1. NCBI lineage: Eukaryota > Metazoa > Chordata > Amphibia > Anura > Ranidae > Rana > Rana kukunoris. Next base: position 39,871 of record JAJQKJ010000368.1, read on the forward strand.
CAGGACCAAGGCTATAACCAGTTGTCTTTTGGCTCAAGAATAAAGAGCTAGTCACTTGCCCCATAATCTATCAGATTTTAGCAGACAGCTGAAATATTAGAACGTTTTCCATTATGCTTTCAATTTTGGTGGTTCTGCCCAGTAAACCAATAGGCATAGTGAAACCCCTTATGAGGGCCAAGAAATGTTACCACTGATGTCCTTGAGAGAATTCATTAGAATGTTTTTTTGGGTGCTTTTTGGGTGCTTTGACCTTTTAGGCAATAAATTCACTTATATTCTGATGGCAGTACATGATCAAACAAGCCATTGTCATCTCTTATTTTTTTTCTAATCTAGTGGTTTGGAAACCTTGTCACCATGAAGTGGTGGAACGATATATGGCTTAATGAAGGGTTTGCCTCTTATATGGAATATGCAGGGGCTAGCCTTGCTGACCCCAAACTGAGACTGGTAGGTATGATTTTTTTATTAAATTGAATTGCTTGTTCTAAAGACAAGGGTGATTTTTAACCTAGATAGTGTGTTTGCAAAGGATGGATTTTGAAGGAGTGGGGTTCAGATGTCTAGTAAGCACAAATACATTACTATACGTAATGCAGTTACACCTTTGTATGGACTGTAGTTAGCTAATGTTCCTGACGTGGCCTCATTGTTGTTTGATAGCTATACAAGAGGGTCTTACTCCACCTCCTACCTTTCTCAAAATGTATTGTAGCGCCCCTTTTCAGTACGGGTGCTACGCTAAAGTTAGTGGGCGAATGGGAGAGTTATTTTGCTCCCATTCATAATTGGTCAAATTGCAGGCTGCTGTTATTTCAGAATTGTCTTTGGGTCAGTCTGCAGCACAGGGGTGTGATTACACCCCTGGGCGGCAGTTGGCGCTAGAGAGGTTCTGACGGAGCCACTTTTCCCCAGCAGCCAATTAGAGGAGTTCTTCCCTCGCTGGGCATGCTGGGGAGGGGTATATCTGGGGCAGCTGCCTCGTGTTCAGGGTCGGTGGTCGGTTCTTCTTCTCTGCGCGGGGTCCACATTCCAGGTGCGGCATCCACCTTCAGGGTGCGCGCATCCACGGATCCCACTTGCGGGGCCCACCTGGCCAGAACCACCTGTTTTATGGAGACCCATCTGGATGTCGCTGGGACCCCCAGTGACTTACTGGGCCCCCAATCTTACTGAGAAGATCCCAGGCTATGTGCCGTTCGGTGGGGAATCAGCTTAAGGAGAACCAGGAGGCGGTTGTCCAAGCGGGCCTGAACGAACCATCAGGGATCTGGTTACCGGAATTGACAGGTACATGTCAGCTGTCAACCGGTGACCCCTTTCATTGCATTTACTGGGAGGATTCGCTCAATCCGAATTGTTCTCTTAAGCACTAAAGTGCTAGGCCTGTGGCAGATGCCCGAGCCAGGTCTGTCATAGAGGCCTGTTCCTCCCAGCAACTTAAAAGTGACATTCCGGGTGCCGGGCTTATAACAGGGATCTGTCCGGGAGCACTTCACCCACTCTGGCGAGAGTGACGAGGAACTGTGTTTGCTATTACGAGAGCATGACTGCTCTGCTTCTATCCAGGCCTGATACTGCACTGTTCTCTATTGCTCCATCAACCTGTCCTATCCTCTGTTGATGTTGGCCATTGTATAAAGCATTTGAAAACTCATCTGGTGACTGGACATTCGCTCACTGCTACTACTCACTGCTACTACCCCTAGACATACTACGAGTTAACTTAATACAACAACCAGCGGCTCCTTCGGGGGTGAGCGCTACAGTATGATAAATGTATAAATGCATAATCCAGTCATAATGGGCAGGACAATACAATGGACATGAAAGTCATAACAGATGAGAAAATCAGGTGGTGTTGGGCATTCAGGTGTCGAGATCTTGTTGTGGGATTCCCTAGAAATAGAAGGAACCGGTGTTGTGACAATTTTGACCTTCCCCACAAATATAGCTTTTATTGTAAACATAATTAGTACATGATATGACATATGGTGATGTTATTTACTAAGTATTCCAGTGTACATCTGAACCCAGTGTACCCAGAATTTCATATTCCTGACATGTGCCTGTTAAATCATGTACTTGTGTTAACCACTTCCTTACTGGGCACTTATACCCCTTCCTGACCAGGTGAAATTTCAGCTTCTGGCACTGCGTCGCTTTAACTGACAATTGCGCGGTCGCGCGACGTGGCTCCCAAACAAAATTGGCGTCCTTTTTTTCCCCACAAATAGAGCTTTCTTTTGGTGGTATTTGATCATCTCTGCGTTTTTTTTTTTTTGCGCTATTAACATAAAAATAGCGACAATTTTGAAAAAAAATCAATATTTTTTACTTGTTACTATAATAAATAGCCAATTTTTAAAAAAAAAAAAACATTTTTTTTCTCAGTTTAGCCCGATAAGTATTATTCTACATATTTTTGGTAAAAAAAAAAAAATCGCAAAAGGCGACTGGTTTGCGCAAAAGTTATAGCGCTTACAAAATAGGGGACAGAATTATTATTAATTTGTATTATTAATTTTTTTTACTAGTAATGGCGGCGATCTGCGATTTTTATTGGGACTGCGACGTTATGGCGGACACATCGGACACTTTTGACACATTTTTGGCGCCATTCACATTTATACTGCGATCAGTGCTATAAAAATGCACCGATTACTGTATAAATGTGAATAAAGTGATACTCCCGCGCTGTCTGTGAAATAGTGGATGAGGGGGAAAGGGAGAGGGTTGGGAGCACTGCTGCAAACACTAGAAGAGTCTACCTCAATAGACACAAGGAAATATATGTGCAAGTGAAAGGAGTCTGCGCTGTGAAAATAGATTGAAAAAGGGCACAAGGCTAGGAAATGGGTGTGGGAAAGGGGCACGGTAGGTGAAAGAGTGTTAGCTAAATAACAATGATACACCTAGACAGCAATAAACATCTCCAATTGGTAAACTGATGGTAACACATAAACGGAAAAGTATAGTCCAGGAAAGACAAAATTAATTTAGGAAGTCCAGTACTGGAAAATAAAGATAAAAATAACAATAAATTCCTCAAGGAAGGGAACAGATGAGGAGAGACCCAGCAGCCAATTCTGTGAAAGAAGTCGAGCCGTCACCCAAGAACAACACGCACACCTCAGGTGGTCCCAGCAGCTCACCTCATGGCTACCAGATATAGCCTAGCCAGCTGCTTTCACGCGGAGTCCAAATGAAGGTAGAATGTTCTTAAAGTCCCGGGATCAGGCACCACATACGGGGAGAGGATACACAACAATATATAGTGTGATACTGATATGAAAGGGGAGCCAAAAACGCCTTCACTCTATGCACTTACATAATCCCCTGATGAAGTCACGTGGTGTGATGATACGCGTCGGGATTGGAGCGCTGGACAACCGAAGCACCTGACGGACGGCTGACGAGTTCGCCACTCGTGGATGCTGTATTCGTTCCTCCATCGTCTATGTGAGTGTTTTTAAGTTGTTTTAAATAAATCCTTTTTACTGGATTACGCGATGTACCACCTTCTTTGTTTTCTGTGATATCACCCGAGCCTCTGAGCACCATCAGCCTAAGACCAAGCGGACCCCCAGTGAGAGGAAAAGGAGGACACTGACGAGTTTGCCACTCGTGGAGATTAGCCCTTTACCTTTACTTTATGTAAGTGCATAGAGTGCAGGCGTTTTTGGCTCCCCTTTCATATCAGTATCACACTATATATTGTTGTGTATCCTCTCCCCGTATGTGGTGCCTGATCCCGGGTCTTTAAGAACCTTCTACCTTCATTTGGACTCCGCGTGAAAGCAGCTGGCTAGGCTATATCTGGTAGCCGTGAGTGATATCACCCAAGCCTCTGAGCACCATCAGCCTAAGACCAAGCGGACTCCCAGTGAGAGGAAAAGGAGGACACTGACGAGCTCGCCGCTCGTGGAGATAAGCCCTTGTACCTTTACTTTATGTAAGTGCATAGCGTGCAGGCGTTTTTGGCTCCCCTTTCATATCAGTATCACACTATATATTGTTGTGTATCCTCTCCCCGTATGTGGTGCCTGATCCCGGGTCTTTAAGAACATTCTACCTTCATTTGGACTCCGCGTGAAAGCAGCTGGCTAGGCTATATCTGGTAGCCATGAGGTGAGCTGCTGGGACCACCTGAGGTGTGCGTGTTGTTCTTGGGTGACGGCTCGACTTCTTTCACAGAATTGGCTGCTGGGTCTCTCCTCATCTGTTCCCTTCCTTGAGGAATTTACTGTTATTTTTATTTTTATTTTCCAGTACTGGACTTCCTAAATTAATTTTGTCTTTCCTGGACTATACTTTGCCGTTTATGTGTTACCATCAGTTTACCAATTGGAGATGTTTATTGCTGTCTAGGTGTATCATTGTTATTTAGCTAACACTCTTTCACCTACCGTGCCCCTTTCCCACACCCATTTCCTAGCCTTGTGCCCTTTTTCAATCTATTTTCACAGCGCAGACTCCTTTCACTTGCACATACTGTATAAATGTGACTGGCAGTGAAGGGGTTAACTGGGGGAGGTGACCGATGCTGTGTCCCTATGTACAAGCTACACAGATCGCTCTCCTCTCTCCCTGACAGGACGTGGAGCTCTGTGTTTACACACAGAGCTCCACGTCTTGTCCCTGTAGCCGCCGATTGCGAGTGCCTGGCGGACATTGCGGCCGCCAGGCACGCGCATTGGTATCTCAGGGATGCAGCGGGCACGCGCGCCCTCTAGTGGCCAGGAATAGCACAGGGCGCATATATGCGCCCTGTCAGAGATTCAGAACCACCCGACGGCCGCATATATTCGTACGGCCGTCGGGAAGTGGTTAAAAAGTATTCTGCAAAGAGCATTGCTTCCTTGGTGTGAAATATCTGGTCATCCTGCCAGCCCCCCTACTGTCTTATTTCAAAGTGACCACGCTAAGCATAAGGGCACATTCATACCAATGTGGTCAGTTTTCTGGCTGTGCTAGGAGCACAGCCTGCCTGTCCTCCAATAGCCAATATGAATCATTGTAGGGCTAACGACAAGACGTTTGTTTAATGGTTGAATCACCAGGTGGAAAAAAAAAAAGGAAAAAAGCTTAAAGAAAGAAAACAAATGCAACCACCACATTTAAAGACTGTTCAGCTGCAATATATTACATTTTTGGTTTTGGGTTTAATACCGCTTTATTGATACCATATACAGAGCTGCATTATTCTGTGACTTTTATGTATGCCTAGTTTTCTGCTTTAATTCAGATCCATTACTGGCCATTAAATGTAAGCGTTTGGTATATTCAATGACACCAACATTTTTTCCTGCCTTGTTAAAAGCTTACCTTTGAGAGCAGAGTGCCCCGTTAAAGTGTAATTCAACTCTGCAAAATGTTTATTTAATGGGCCCCCCAGGAAGTTTATGCCATAATGTGCTAGTATGCATCTGTCACTGCTCCAAGTGTTTCTATCTTCTCCCAGTCTTCCTTCTAGGTTTGCTCTGTTCAGCCACGATATTGTCACTCTCTCACATGCATATGGGAGTCACTACATTGTGGCACAGAGCGATGTCATACATGAATGTTGAGCTACGCATGCATGGCTCAGTGTATATTACCGCTGACAGGCAGGGAAAAACATTAATGGCAGAAGAAACCATTAGGGTCTCCTCTGTTATACAAACCCTGCCTGCAGAAGATTCTACAACTTCAATATTAAGTTTAAGTTTAAGTTTTACAAATGTGGAATTGATGGTTGAATTCTTCTTTAATGACAACTAAAATTCCTGACTGATGATCATTCATGGCTTTTTGTCTGAGAGAAAATTTAAGATCCCTTTGGAACTGCTTCTAACACTTGAGTTATTAGTATATGTAAGTGTTATTGTTGTGTTGGTACGCCTTTGTGTTTAATTTTTGTAATAAAAAAAAAAAAACAACAAAAAGTATAGTTAAAAACATGTTGTTCCATTAGCTGAAGGAACTGATGGCCCATTCCCCTGCAGTGTAGATTGCATGCTCTTCCTTGGCACAATAAAGATCTGTGTGATGAACAGATATTTAAAACATTATCTTTCATTTAAAGTATATGGATAAAAGTGGCGATTAGAAAATATTCAAGCCTTGAAAACTGGTTAAAAGGGGTCACAGCATATGTCAAGTATATCTTTAGGGTTGGTATATAAATGGAAGCAATTTCAGGCACATTTTCCCAGTGTAAAACATTTGCTATGCTGCATTTATGGACAATTATGGAGGTTCTCTGTTTAACATAGCAGTGTGTAGTTTTCTCTAGATTGTTGAACAAGGCATACACCTCGAAATGGAAATGAATGAAGGGTTGGTGAGCACTTGGGGCTAATTATCTCTTACACATAGCACAGGAGCTTGCTGTGCCATTTCCTGCAAGAATATTTCTCTCTGTGTAAACAACTTTCTAATTTAGGCCAAAAATTTACCACAGTTTTTACTCTGTTTACGGCTTTATAGGCATGTGGAAATGAGCATACTTGTTCAATATTCTTAAAAATGTACAATAATATATGTAGTACCCTCCTAGGTAGGTAGTATGGTTTTTGGGCCTTTCTGCCTACCAGAAAGGCTGTCAGGTAAATTTAGATACCCTTTGCCTACTATGGAGCAGAATCCATTGATAGGGTCTGCTCATGGTGTTCAGGTGCTGCTCATGTTGTCTGAATGTTTCACACGGGTCCAATAGGGAGACATATTGGACAGTGGGAGGAAACCGGCCAAATGAGAGCACAGGCATAGTTACAGCCCTGGCCTTTGGCAGAGGAAAGTTTCTCAGTGCATGCTGGGTGACTGTATATATGCCAATGGCTTGGGGTCTCCGGCTGGAGAGCGGGGAGAAGGAAAAAGGTGGCTGCCCCTCCTCTGTAGAAGCTGCCATGTGGCCTGAATCTGAGAATAGTTGCAACCCAATTGTCCTGCAGAGCTGACCATAAGGGAGACATGCTAGGAAGGATCTGCTTCGTCCTACAGATCTGTGTTAACGGGCCTGTCCTGTGAGGGCTATCCCTTCAGCTAGTGGAGTCATAAGAGGGTGTTGGCAAGAAAGGGGATGCTAGTGAGAGTCCTGAAGATAAACCGTTTCATCATGTCTGCTGCTAGAGCAAGCAAAAGTCTCATTCTTTCCATACAAGTGTTGTATAGTATAACAGAAAGTCAGAAAGTTACCACGTTTAACCTGTGAGGCCAAGAGAGAATTGTCCTCAATTGTAATTAGTTCCAGTATCCCACTTTTCCCTTCTCCTATCCAAGTTCCAACAATAAATACCAAAACACCAAACACCTGGATTGATTATTGGAAACGAGCGGATAAAAGTACAGGTGGTCGTGTGAAAACTCTTAGCAACTAGCTGAAAGATAAGAAGGGATAAAGCCCAGAAACGTCTACACACAGCAATCTCTACGGGGAAGTGCTACATATGTAAAAGAAGAGGTGTAGATCTTTGAAGGAAACAGGACTGCATTTGCCACAATGGTGTTATTTACAAACCAAGGCTATTTTTTCCTTGTTTTGTTTCTCTCTTCTAGCCACTTCTGAGCATTTGTGGCTAATATAGGCAAGTTATGTGCAGAAGTTGCTGTGTCTGAAGAGTAGTCAGAAGACTCAATATAGATCACGAATCGTGAAACTTTTTCTTTTTTGTTTGTTCATACCTCCCAACTTTGGAACTTGAAAAAAATTGACCCCATGTGCATGGCTAAATTATGCTGTAACTTGGGAGTGTCTTAAAGGAGCATAGTTAAATACAGTATACAGTGAACAGTCTTTAGCACTGGCGTAGCGGGGGGGGGGGCAGGGGGGGCTCGCGCACCGGGCGAAAAATTGTGGGGGGCGAAATCCCGGCATCCGGACCGGGACCGTGCCCTGCGCACGGTGCGTGTCACTTTTTAATCAATATGATTGGTGGGAGTCATAATGTCCCGACTCCCGAGGCGAGTACGGCCTGGCCACCCACTGGCGTAGTGGGGGGGGGGCAGGGGGGGCTCACACACCGGGCGAAAAATTGTGGGGGGCGAAATCCCGGCATCCGGACCGGGACCGTGCCCTGCGCACGGTGCGTGTCACTTTTTAATCAATATGATTGGTGGGAGTCATAATGTCCCGACTCCCGAGGCGAGTACGGCCTGGCCACCCACTGGCGTAGTGGGGGGGGGGGCAGGGGGGGCTCACACACCGGGCGAAAAATTGTGGGGGGCGAAATCCCGGCATCCGGACCGGGACCGTGCCCTGCGCACGGTGCGTGTCACTTTTTAATCAATATGATTGGTGGGAGTCATAATGTCCCGACTCCCGAGGCGAGTACGGCCTGGCCACCGCCCTGTGATTGGGCATATGTGGTCATGTGCTCACTCAGTGAGCCTCACTGCCAGCGCGCCGGTCATAGGGTTGCTACCCGTACGGGATTCCTCGTGCTGTGTAAATGTGTGCGGGGACACATTGCAGGAGTGACTGTGCTGTGAGGGGGAGAGACACACCACTCCACTGCCTTCTCCATGCAGAGATACAGCCTCGGACTCTTCCCCTCTCCCCTCTGCAAGACGAGCATGTGACCTGTCTGGACAGCGGGAAGAACAAACACAAAGCCTGCTGTGTGAGATAATAAGGGGACACGACAGATGGGTGAGTGCAGAGCTGAGGGGTCTTTACATTCCTGCAAATCAGTTCACAGTCTCTCTCCAGTGTGGGACTTGTCATGCTGCTCTTTCCAGGGACATGGCTGCTAATTGAAGATCAGTCTACTTCTCCCTGCAGTCCCATCCTGGCATATTTACTATATTCTCCTGTGCTTACCCAGTAGTCTTTATCTAATATCTTCTTTCTTCTGTGGATTGCTTGTATTTTTATTTTTTTGGTAATTAAAAGTCCTCTGGTCTACTGACACCGTCCACTGCCCCACTGACACCCTCTACTGACACCGTCCACTGCCCCACTGACACCCTCTACTGACACCGTCCACTGCCCCACTGACGCCCTCTACTGACACCGTCCACTGCCCCACTGACACCCTCTACTGACACCGTCCACTGCCCCACTGACGCCCTCTACTGACACCCGTCCACTGCCCCACTGACACCCTCTACTGACACCGTCCACTGCCCCACTGACGCCCTCTACTGACACCGTCCACTGCCCCACTGACACCCTCTACTGACACCGTCCACTGCCCCACTGACGCCCTCTACTGACACCGTCCACTGCCCCACTGACACCCTCTACTGACACCGTCCACTGCCTCACTGACACCGTCCACTGCCCCACTGACACCGTCCACTGCCCCACTGACACCGTCCACTGCCCCACTGACACCGTCCACTGCCCCACTGTCTGACAGTGTCCACTTTTAAGATAAGCTAGGTTCATATTTTATTAATCTAATCATATTTTATGGGCACACTTTGCTTGTTGTGCACTGAGATTTGGGCCTTTTTTATTTTATTTTTATAATTTTTGCATGAGCAACTTTAAGGGGCAATTTATAAAAAAAATGTTCGGAGCTACCTGGAAAACTGCATGTACATTGGTTCACATGCGAATGGAGGCAACAATGGTGATGGCATTGGTGCCTGGTGGCAGCATGGAGGTCTGAGTCTCCTCCTCTCTCCCCCAACTAGGTGCTGCTGGTGTGGTGCGGTGCCGAGTGTCAGTGACGGTCACTGACACTCGGCACCGCACCGCCACCACACCAGCAGCACCTACAGTGCACAACAAGCAAGTTTCAGGGTAGGTCATCTACAGAGTGGATGATTATACGGGGGGGGGGGGGAATCTGCCCCGGGCGCCCATAACTCTGGTTACGCCACTGGTCTTTAGTCCTTCTACCCACAAAATAGCTACTGAGAGATGGAACCCAATACTTTTCAACTATAACTGTGATATCACTTTTGGGTGAATTTGCCCTTATAGGTGTAGCGCCCCCTTGCATTTAGCGCGGATATTGCGCTTTAAAAAAGAATAGTTGATTGGGAGAGTTACTTTGCTCTCAATCACAATTGTTAAGTTACTGGCCTGTCTTATTCTGGGAAGGTCCACTGGCTCGGACTGCATTCTGGGGATGTAAGTTCATCCTTGGCCGGCAGTGGGAGCTAGAGGGATTACTGGCGGATTGAGTCTTCCCCAGCAGCCAATTTGAGAGTTTTTCCTCTCGCTGGGCATGCTGGGGAGGGGTATATCTGGAAGAGAGGTCAGGTGTTCTGGGTTCTTTTGGCGTTCCCTGCGGGGGGTCCCGGAGTCAGGGTGCGGCATCCACCTTTATGGTGTGCGCACCCAGGGACCCTGCCGGTGTGGCCCATCCGGACAATATCTGGGCCCTGCTGAGTCTCGGTCGGAGACGAATCTGAGGGGGACCCCAGTAGATGGCTGGGCTCCTGAATGTCGCCGGGAGGATCCGGTACTAGAGCCATAGACAGGTACTCTTTGCTGTCGCATGGTGCTGGACGCACGGAAAATAGCTTGGAGGATTTGCTCTGTTCGGGTGCTGGCAAATTAATCAGATTACAATGGCCTGTGGCAGAGGCCTAGAGCCGGGTCAGAGAGAGAGACCCGTTCCTCCTAGCCTGCGTTGTCATGGTGACGCGTGTGAATTGGCGCTGTGTGCGACTGAGTTGCGCTGTGTGCTTATCCAGGCCTGACATCAAGAATCTCTATCTCTTATTCATCAACCTGTCCTTCTTCATCGAGTTGATGTTTGGCTATGTTGGCCTGGAATTAAAGCATAAGAAAATCTTTATTGCCTGTCTGGACATTCAAGTTATTACAAAGTGTTCTGGTGCATCCCTAGACCAAGCAAGGGTAACTTCAACATGCCGGTCCCATTATCAATCCAGCGGCTACTTCGGGGGTGAGCGCTACATAGGGATAATGTCAAAAGGGTATTGTTGAGGTAAATTTCAAAGGAACGTATGGGTAATCAAGAGGCTAAATACAAAGATCTTAGTATTAAAGAAAAGAGAATGAAAATAAGAAAAAATGCATATAACTGTAAGGCATAGTATCATCTGACATGGTTAAACAAGACAGTATCATTTTCAAAAATAATCTTTCAATGAACTTTAACCCCTTAACAACCAGGCCATAGCCGAATAACGGCTACAGCGTGGCTCGATTACTCTGAGGCCTCGTACACACGATCGGACATATCCGATGAAAACGGTCCGCGGACCATTTCCATCGGATATGTCCGATCGGGAGTTTGATCCGATGGCGTGTACACACCATCGGATCAAATTCCCCGCCGCCGGACGGCACGGTGACGCGGCGGTGACGTTGACGCCGCCACGTCACCGCCACGTCACCGCACCAGGAAGTTAAACACTTCCGCGCATGCGCCGAATCCATTCGGCGGCGGCGCGGCGGCGGTGGGGGACGACATGTCTGCTGGTAAGTGTACTAACCAGCAGACATGTCGGGCGGACAGATTCCACCGGATGGATTTCAAAGCATGCTTTGAAATCTGTCGGGTGGAGAAATCTGTCCGCTAGCCCATACACACGAGCGGAGATGTCTGCTGAAACGGTCCATCGGACCGTTTTCAGCGGACATATCCCCTCGTGTGTACGAGGCCTGAGAGGGCATAAATTGATGTCCTCCCAGAATCCTGTTCCGAGGACCCGGCGCATCTCGGATCACAGATCACGGTACCACGGTTTACCAGTTGATCAAATGCCGCGACCGTTAGTCAAATGGCTGAGCGATCACTTGTAAACAAACCGCCGTAATTTCAGATTCTCCCCTCTCTCCCTCTCTGTACCGATCGGTACAGTGTGAGCAGAAGGGGGAGAGATCAGTTGCAGCAGCGCTGTAGGCTGGATCTGTAGTGCCCACAGCGCTGCTCTGTGCCCATTGCAGGCTCATCCATGCTCAGCCATCCCTCTGTCATACTCATCCATCTATACTCCGCAATACTCATCAGAAAATGCCACCTACTAACTTTGCATGAGGTAGCATTTCCTGTACCACTGGAGACAAGGACCTAGAGGCTATTACTAGGATTTAACATGTATCGCTTCTGCTCCTGTTGAACAGGCGCTGCTTTAAATTTAGTGGGGTCTGAGCTATTATCTGCTGAGCTATTATCTGAGCTATTATTTGATTAAAGGGGTATAAAGGTAAATGTTTTTTCACCTTAATGCATCCCATGCATTATGGTGAAAAAACATCTGACGGTACCCCCCCCCCCCCCCCTGAACCCCCGTTTTACTCACCTGACCCCTAGAAAGTCTCGCGAGCGTCCACGTGATCCTCTTCGGTTCCCAGCCTGGCTGTTGATTGGCTAGGCTGGACAGATTGATAGCAATGCAGCTATTGGCTAGAGTGGCGACGAGAGCTGTATGCTGGAAACAGGAGTGTTTCCTTACTTTGATTATGCATCTGAACCTACCTACCCTTCCACCCCTCATCCTTCTTTTATATTTGCAGAATGAATTTTTTATGGTACACAACCTGATAAATATTTTTGACAGAGATGCTCGAGCATCTGCCAGAGCTGTATCAGTGAAAGAAGACGAGATTGGTCATGTGGATGATATAACGCTATTATTTGATGAATTCACATATGACAAGGTAAGAGATGTATACATTTAATTTAAATTCCCACGCTTGGTATGGTATATAATGTAAAAAAACAGCAGCGCACTAGAACTGAACACTCAACTAAAACAGTGAGGTGCGCTATCACATTATATAGGAAGGATTCAGGTAACGTAAATGATGTCACACTATTCCAATTAGAGCTGTAAATAACAGCAGACTGTCCCTATTGCAAAGTCTAGTCTCTTCATATGCCATACCAGAGTCTTGGGTATGTCAGCATCTGGCAATAGATAGCACATCTGTAACAAAGGATAAGTGAGATTGAAAGCTGCGCTCAGGATAGCTTAATCAAGGGTAAAGGTAATAAATGTTGTGACTGCAGCCCCCCCTAAATATGACTCCAATAGGAGTATATGAATAGAGGTATGGATGTATGGGGGTGATGGCGCTGTCACTAGTATGTTGTTTGGACTAGCCCACAAGTGTATAGGTGGGATTAAAGGGACAACATTCCCTACGGTGTATGGTACCACAGATGAGGCGGAAGTGATGGTGCTAACGAATGTTAGCAATGTGTCATCAATTGAGGTAAAAATAAACACATGTGCATAATAAACGTGTGGTGAGCTATAACTGTGCACTAACATCAATCCATAAAAAAAAAAAAAAAAAAAAAAAAAAAAATATATATATATTGCAGTAGGCTTCAAATAACATCTGTTAACAGACCGTGCAGTGGGTAAACCTTACACAAAAAATATATAATATACAAATAAGATAAAGTAATGTGACAATAAGAGTGTCAACCCTATATCCTCAATAGTCAAATGCTAAAAAAACACAAACAGTGAGGAAACCATATAAAAAACTGTATAGGTAAACTAGAAATCGGCTGGAAATAGTCCATCAGTAACAGTCAGGTGACTCTGTGTGTTGTGACAAGTAAGGTGCACCTATATGCATAGGTGTAACGTCAGGTGAATATCGCGGTGAATCCGGTGCTCCCCCTCAAGGGTCCCCACTCACCAAATGTAGTCACCCCTGCAGGGGTAAAAGGCGTGTAGGTCACAGTAAGTATTCCTCCCGTGTCGTGGCACCTTCTCCTGTATTCCAGAGGTAATCGCCAAGGTTCCTGGTATATCTCCTTGGTATGGGTGGTTATTAACACAGCTCCTCCAAATCAAAAAAGAGAGAGGACTTCCATAGTGTAGTATGAAAAATAAAATGAAGCTTTATTGGCACTGCTGAGCAATGGCTCAGACACAGGTGCAATATACAGAAAGTCAATAAGGTAATGGAAATAATAAACTTTAAAAATCGTAGCACCGTGCAGCGGTGACAGGACAGATAAAAATAAAATAAAAAATATATAGAAACAAAAGGAGTGATATCCTATGATTAGCCAACCATAGGCACTCCACAGTACATGCACTAAAGGTTCCGGATGTTGATCAATCCAGCATGTGAACGGCGTGCGTTCCAGGCTGACACGCTGGTGATCCCGGAAGTGCGTGTGAGTGTGCGTGTATCCGCTTTACGCACGTTTCGTAGTCCTTACGTCTTCGGAAGCGGGTACACGCATACCACGACTTGCAGAATAAATAGGCAACGTCACCATGGCAGATCGAAGCGCTCAAAAGAGCTGTCCAATCAGAGCAGCCTAGTGGGTGTCTACTACAAAACATTGCAGATTACACCCATTAGAAAGGGATAACCGCCATTAGCCAATCAGGCAGTATGTGGCGGGTTGTTTGTCCAATCATGTGACAGGACTCAAACATTAGTAAGTGTATGACTTATCCAAAGTGTTTGAGTGACGGGACTGTTGTCCTATCATAAGTGTAAACGTCAATAATACAGAAAGTGAGGCCGTTATTAGGCCGATATGACATAATACAGTGAATTAAGTAACCAGGCGCAAGTTACCGAACCACACATGGCCTAGATGGTATTAACTTACCAAAGGGGGTTAGTGTACCCAGAATGTTTATATTAATCGCCATGTTGACGGCCCCAATCCACAGAAAACATTACAGGAGGTAAACCATTACATTGTTGTTAATCAAGAGTATTACCAATGGCAGAACATTGTATTAGACAAACTAGACATTAAGAAGATGAAGCTGTTACAGCTATCTGACGGGCCTGTCCATAGGTGAAAAGCAATCCTATGCACACAGTCATGAGATAGTGTGATTACTAACGGGTGCAATAAAGATTACATAAAATAAGGGATGGTGTCTGGTGTGACAGAACCATCAATCATGTGACCAGAGGGCACATAAATATACAGTGCAGAAATGGGTACTATGTACGTGACGTAGTGAGTGGTCATTCATGTATACCGTCGCGAATGCGATGGCTCCCACGAACTAACGGTGCATATGTAAGATGGGTGGGTTGCAGGTTATACTACCATTGTATGCCACCCATAATGGCCAAAATGCATTAACTGCTAAGGGTCCAATCAGAGGTGGGGACCAGGCTTGGGAGAGTGTGATCATAAGGAAAAATATGTGAGGTCATAAGAAGGAATACTGGGCATATGATAACTCTATAGCCATTAATTAATAAGGGGTAGATTAAATGGAGAGTATAGCATTTATAAGATAAAAGTAGAGTATATAAGTGGGCTAATTAAGGGTTAGCCAGAAAGCAGTTGAGGTCTATATCTGCATTTAATCCATGCGGCTTTAAAGATCCTAAACGATATATCCAGCTAGTTTCATTCTGGGAAATTGCGGTGGTTTTATTTCCGCCCCTCCAGTTGTCTTTAATCAGGTCTATGCCGTAGAAGATGAGTTCGGTTGGGTCCTGATGGTGGAATCTCTTAAAATGTCGATAGAGGTTATGCTTGGTGGATCCCTTTTTTATCCTGTTAATGTGCTCCCGAATTCTCACTTTGAGGGGTCGTGTAGTACGGCCTACGTACTGTAGGTGGCAAGGGCATTCGATGACATATGTCACATGGGTGGAATGACATGTGATAAGCTCTTTGATTTTATATTCCTTGAAGTCAACCCTCGACTTGAAATTGATTTTTCTCCTAGGTTGCTTTTTGCTCACCCTACAGGCCAAACATTTTTGGCATTTAAAAAATCCCTTAAGTTCGGGGCATAGGCTGATAGATTTTGGAGGGTCAATCACGTTATGCACAAGATGGTGGCGTAGGGAAGGGGCTCGCCTGTAAATGAAAGTAGGTGTTTTCTTAAGGATTTTGTTTAAAGTATGATCTTCTTGTAGAATCGGCCAATATTTTTTGACTATGCGTTCAAATATTTTATATTGTGAGTTAAACCCAGTTATGAGGGCTACATCAGACGTAATAGATTTATTTTTGGCTTTGGGTTCCAGCATGATGTTTCTGTCCATTTTTAGGACTTCTTCCTTCAGTTTGATCAGGTTATTTTCTTTATAGCCCTTCTCTTTGAACCTCTCGATGATGATGTCAGCTTGATCGATATAATCGCCAGTGGAGTTGCAATTCCTGCGCAATCGCATAAGTTGGCCTTTGGGTATGTTGGCCTTCCACTTAGGATGATGGCAGCTGGTAGACGGGATATACCCATTGCGATCCGTGGATTTAAAGAACGTTTTAGTATGGAGTTGGGACCCTACTTTAAAGATTTGAAGATCCAGATAATCTATACTCTGCAAATCGCACTTCCCTGTGAAGGTAAGGCCATATTTATTGGTATTGAGATTGTGTAGGAATTCTTGGAAAGTGTCGCTGCTTCCATCCCAGAGTATGACGAGGTCATCAATGTATCTACGATACAATTTGATCTGGGGGATGTTACGTGTGTACACATATTCCTCTTCCCAACAGTCCATCAGCAGGTTGGCGACACTGGGGGCATACCGTGCCCCCATAGCTATGCCCCTATTTTGGACATAGTAGTTGTTTTTATACCAAAAATAGTTGCAACTCATTGCCATATGTAATCCTTCCACGATGTAATTAATTTGTTCTTGTTTTAACGTCGTGTTTTGGTGGAGGGCTTTTTCTACCCCATATAGACCATCTGTTTGCGAAATACTAGTGTACAGTGAGTTGACATCAATTATGGCGAGTAATAGATTATCTGCACCTTCCACATGTTTAAGTTCATTGATTAGCTGAACGCTGTCACGAAGATACGACCTCCCCTTTTTTACAATGGGTTTGAGGAACGTGTCCAGGTATTCACCCAGCCTGGAAAATACGGAATTGATCCCACTGATGATGGGTCTTCCTGGAGGTTTGATCAGTGTCTTATGTATCTTCGGTGTGTAATATATTACCTGTGTTTTGATGGAATTTGACACCAGGTACTCAGCTTCAGTCGAACTCAATATGCCCATCGATTTGCCCTTCTTCACATATTTAATAAGTTTTTTATTAAATTTGACTTTGGGGTTGCCTTTTAGCTTTATATATGTGTTAGGGACCTTAAGTAAGTTTTCCATTTCCTCCTCATAATCCGTCTTGTTAAGAATAACAAGCCCCCCCCCTTTGTCGGCTGGCCTGATAATGACTTCGTTCTTCTTCCCAATCGCTTTGATAGTTTCCCAGATGTTTTTATTTTTATTTTTGAATTTCCTCTGTACTTTCCTAAGATCACTTTCCACCATCTTTTTAAAGGCCCCTATGCACTGGTTGCCTGGGACATTGGGGTTAAATACAGAGTTATTTCTAAGTTGTGTCTGGGTATATTGGGAAGGTTGTATGGTACGGTCTTCTGTATTATTTGCGAAGTGTTTCCGCAGGTTGAGTTTCCTGAGGAATTTCTGAAGGTCTATATATGCTTCAAATTGATCTAGAGATTTCTCAGGCGCATATTTGAGGCCTAAGTCTAGGATCTGTAGTTCTTCTTTGGTGAGTTGAATGTTACTCAAATTGAAGATACCCTTTCCTAATGTTGTCTGGCACGCTTTCTTCGTCCCTCCCCTACACCCTCTGGCGCGTTTTCTCTTTGTGTGGGTTCCTCTTCTCTCTCCCTGTTGTGTGGACGGTTGTCCCATTGACTGGGGTGAGGTCCTTGTTCCTGCTGGCTTTGATTCCTTTGATGCTCGTCTCTTCCCATGGGTCTTCCATGGGTATCCTGCCGGTTGCCATTCGTTCCTCTCCATCCACTGTATCCTTGTCCATTCCTCGGTCTCCATCTTCCTGGTGGTCTGTTGTTGCGACCTCCCCTGTGAAAACCCCTATTATCCCTTGTGTTTCTGCCTTGCGAGGGGTATTGGTCATAGGTATGATAATCCCTGTTGAAGGGTGATCTATTCCTACTTGGTGACCTCCATCTGGGTTGATTGGGACTTCTGTGATAGTCTTCGTCTTGGTATCTCACCCTTCTGTTATCTGGTCTACCCTGCTGCCACCTGGGGGTAGAGTTGGCACCGGTGGCAGGTTCCCTAGTTAGACTAGGTGTAATAGGGGAATAGGTAGGTCTGGTTTCAGGAACTCCATAATTGGTGGTTGTCAATGTTTCATTATCTTCCATAATGGTATCATCGAGTTCATCATTAGATCCATCCATGGTTGCCTGCCACTTATAAACTTGCAAGTTCTTATAGTCTAAAACGTCTCTTTTGAATTTCTTTTGTTTCTTGATTTGGATGTTATGGTCATACTTTTTTATATGTTCCTGTAGTTCCTTTGTTTTGTCTTTGTAATCTTGTTGGCTGGCAAACGGTGTCAATGCCTGTTGTATTTCTGCAATATGTGTTTCTATTGCTTTAAGTTTAAAATTCCTTCTTTTAACTATCTGATGAAGGAGCTCGTTTTCACTAGTATTGAAAAAATTGTACCATTCATGCATTAGTCCGGGGTCCGTGACATTATCGTTGGGGTGTACATCCCATCTTAACCTCCTAGGGGTCATTTTCTCCTTAATGTATGTTTCCAATGTGGCTGCACGGTCTGTTAACAGATGTTATTTGAAGCCTACTGCAATATATTTTTTTTATGGATTGATGTTAGTGCACAGTTATAGCTCACCACACGTTTATTATGTCAGCAGGAACAAGGACCTCACCCCAGTCAATGGGATAACCGTCCACACAACAGGGAGAGAGAAGAGGAACCCACACAAAGAGAAAACGCGCCAGAGGGTGTAGGGGAGGGACGAAGAAAGCGTGCCAGACAACATTAGGAAAGGGTATCTTCAATTTGAGTAACATTCAACTCACCAAAGAAGAACTACAGATCCTAGACTTAGGCCTCAAATATGCGCCTGAGAAATCTCTAGATCAATTTGAAGCATATATAGACCTTCAGAAATTCCTCAGGAAACTCAACCTGCGGAAACACTTCGCAAATAATACAGAAGACCGTACCATACAACCTTCCCAATATACCCAGACACAACTTAGAAATAACTCTGTATTTAACCCCAATGTCCCAGGCAACCAGTGCATAGGGGCCTTTAAAAAGATGGTGGAAAGTGATCTTAGGAAAGTACAGAGGAAATTCAAAAATAAAAATAAAAACATCTGGGAAACTATCAAAGCGATTGGGAAGAAGAACGAAGTCATTATCAGGCCAGCCGACAAAGGGGGGGGGCTTGTTATTCTTAACAAGACGGATTATGAGGAGGAAATGGAAAACTTACTTAAGGTCCCTAACACATATATAAAGCTAAAAGGCAACCCCAAAGCCAAATTTAATAAAAAACTTATTAAATATGTGAAGAAGGGCAAATCGATGGGCATATTGAGTTCGACTGAAGCTGAGTACCTGGTGTCAAATTCCATCAAAACACAGGTAATATATTACACACCGAAGATACATAAGACACTGATCAAACCTCCAGGAAGACCCATCATCAGTGGGATCAATTCCGTATTTTCCAGGCTGGGTGAATACCTGGACACGTTCCTCAAACCCATTGTAAAAAAGGGGAGGTCGTATCTTCGTGACAGCGTTCAGCTAATCAATGAACTTAAACATGTGGAAGGTGCAGATAATCTATTACTCGCCATAATTGATGTCAACTCACTGTACACTAGTATTTCGCAAACAGATGGTCTATATGGGGTAGAAAAAGCCCTCCACCAAAACACGACGTTAAAACAAGAACAAATTAATTACATCGTGGAAGGATTACATATGGCAATGAGTTGCAACTATTTTTGGTATAAAAACAACTACTATGTCCAAAATAGGGGCGTAGCTATGGGGGCACGGTATGCCCCCAGTGTCGCCAACCTGCTGATGGACTGTTGGGAAGAGGAATATGTGTACACACGTAACATCCCCCAGATCAAATTGTATCGTAGATACATTGATGACCTCGTCATATTTTGGGATGGAAGCAGCGACACTTTCCAAGAATTCCTACACAATCTCAATACCAATAAATATGGCCTTACCTTCACAGGGAAGTGCGATTTGCAGAGTATAGATTATCTGGATCTTCAAATCTTTAAAGTAGGGTCCCAACTCCATACTAAAACGTTCTTTAAATCCACGGATCGCAATGGGTATATCCCGTCTACCAGCTGCCATCATCCTAAGTGGAAGGCCAACATACCCAAAGGCCAACTTATGCGATTGCGCAGGAATTGCAACTCCACTGGCGATTATATCGATCAAGCTGACATCATCATCGAGAGGTTCAAAGAGAAGGGCTATAAAGAAAATAACCTGATCAAACTGAAGGAAGAAGTCCTAAAAATGGACAGAAACATCATGCTGGAACCCAAAGCCAAAAATAAATCTATTACGTCTGATGTAGCCCTCATAACTGGGTTTAACTCACAATATAAAATATTTGAACGCATAGTCAAAAAATATTGGCCGATTCTACAAGAAGACCATACTTTAAACAAAATCCTTAAGAAAACACCTACTTTCATTTACAGGCGAGCCCCTTCCCTACGCCACCATCTTGTGCATAACGTGATTGACCCTCCAAAATCTATCAGCCTATGCCCCGAACTTAAGGGATTTTTTAAATGCCAAAAATGTTTGGCCTGTAGGGTGAGCAAAAAGCAACCTAGGAGAAAAATCAATTTCAAGTCGAGGGTTGACTTCAAGGAATATAAAATCAAAGAGCTTATCACATGTCATTCCACCCATGTGACATATGTCATCGAATGCCCTTGCCACCTACAGTACGTAGGCCGTACTACACGACCCCTCAAAGTGAGAATTCGGGAGCACATTAACAGGATAAAAAAGGGATCCACCAAGCATAACCTCTATCGACATTTTAAGAGATTCCACCATCAGGACCCAACCGAACTCATCTTCTACGGCATAGACCTGATTAAAGACAACTGGAGGGGCGGAAATAAAACCACCGCAATTTCCCAGAATGAAACTAGCTGGATATATCGTTTAGGATCTTTAAAGCCGCATGGATTAAATGCAGATATAGACCTCAACTGCTTTCTGGCTAACCCTTAATTAGCCCACTTATATACTCTACTTTTATCTTATTAATGCTATACTCTCCATTTAATCTACCCCTTATTAATTAATGGCTATAGAGTTATCATATGCCCAGTATTCCTTCTTATGACCTCACATATTTTTCCTTATGATCACTCTCTCCCAAGCCTGGTCCCCACCTCTGATTGGACCCTTAGCAGTTAATGCATTTTGGCCATTATGGGTGGCATACAATGGTAGTATAACCTGCAACCCACCCATCTTACATATGCACCGTTAGTTCGTGGGAGCCATCGCATTCGCGACGGTATACATGAATGACCACTCACTACGTCACGTACATAGTACCCATTTCTGCACTGTATATTTATGTGCCCTCTGGTCACATGATTGATGGTTCTGTCACACCAGACACCATCCCTTATTTTATGTAATCTTTATTGCACCCGTTAGTAATCACACTATCTCATGACTGTGTGCATAGGATTGCTTTTCACCTATGGACAGGCCCGTCAGATAGCTGTAACAGCTTCATCTTCTTAATGTCTAGTTTGTCTAATACAATGTTCTGCCATTGGTAATACTCTTGATTAACAACAATGTAATGGTTTACCTCCTGTAATGTTTTCTGTGGATTGGGGCCGTCAACATGGCGATTAATATAAACATTCTGGGTACACTAACCCCCTTTGGTAAGTTAATACCATCTAGGCCATGTGTGGTTCGGTAACTTGCGCCTGGTTACTTAATTCACTGTATTATGTCATATCGGCCTAATAACGGCCTCACTTTCTGTATTATTGACGTTTACACTTATGATAGGACAACAGTCCCGTCACTCAAACACTTTGGATAAGTCATACACTTACTAATGTTTGAGTCCTGTCACATGATTGGACAAACAACCCGCCACATACTGCCTGATTGGCTAATGGCGGTTATCCCTTTCTAATGGGTGTAATCTGCAATGTTTTGTAGTAGACACCCACTAGGCTGCTCTGATTGGACAGCTCTTTTGAGCGCTTCGATCTGCCATGGTGACGTTGCCTATTTATTCTGCAAGTCGTGGTATGCGTGTACCCGCTTCCGAAGACGTAAGGACTACGAAACGTGCGTAAAGCGGATACACGCACACTCACACGCACTTCCGGGATCACCAGCGTGTCAGCCTGGAACGCACGCCGTTCACATGCTGGATTGATCAACATCCGGAACCTTTAGTGCATGTACTGTGGAGTGCCTATGGTTGGCTAATCATAGGATATCACTCCTTTTGTTTCTATATATTTTTTATTTTATTTTTATCTGTCCTGTCACCGCTGCACGGTGCTACGATTTTTAAAGTTTATTATTTCCATTACCTTATTGACTTTCTGTATATTGCACCTGTGTCTGAGCCATTGCTCAGCAGTGCCAATAAAGCTTCATTTTATTTTTCATACTACACTATGGAAGTCCTCTCTCTTTTTTGATTTGGAGGAGCTGTGTTAATAACCACCCATACCAAGGAGATATACCAGGAACCTTGGCGATTACCTCTGGAATACAGGAGAAGGTGCCACGACACGGGAGGAATACTTACTGTGACCTACACGCCTTTTACCCCTGCAGGGGTGACTACATTTGGTGAGTGGGGACCCTTGAGGGGGAGCACCGGATTCACTGCGATATTCACCTGACGTTACACCTATGCATATAGGTGCACCTTACTTGTCACAACACACAGAGTCACCTGACTGTTACTGATGGACTATTTCCAGCTGATTTCTAGTTTACCTATACAGTTTTTTATATGGTTTCCTCACTGTTTGTGTTTTTTTAGCATTTGACTATTGAGGATATAGGGTTGACACTCTTATTGTCACATTACTTTATCTTATTTGTATATTATATATTTTTTGTGTAAGGTTTACCCACTGCACGGTCTGTTAACAGATGTTATTTGAAGCCTACTGCAATATATTTTTTTTTTTATGGATTGATGTTAGTGCACAGTTATAGCTCACCACACGTTTATTATGCACATGTGTTTATTTTTACCTCAATTGATGACACATTGCTAACATTCGTTAGCACCATCACTTCCGCCTCATCTGTGGTACCATACACCGTAGGGAATGTTGTCCCTTTAATCCCACCTATACACTTGTGGGCTAGTCCAAACAAAATACTAGTGACAGCGCCATCACCCCCATACATCCATACATCTGTAACAAAGGCCTTCAAAATCAGGGATTTTTAACCTCTTTACAGTTAGAGACCCTCAAAGGATTTCCCAATGTGCCCCCATACTTATTTGTCAGACTGTCAAAGTCATCAACATCTCCAGTCCTATTGGGTTCCAGTATGACTTCAAAAGATTTCAATAGTTTGGTTTAGCTTTACATATTGTAAGGGGGGCAGGGCCAACTGGTATTGGCAGCGCCAAAACAGGGACACACAGTAATAGCCCAAGCAGTTTTGCCCTTCACTTAAACACAGTTCAGTGCAGGAGGGCTTTTCACAGCAAGACCATAGCATGAAACAAACAAACCATGGGTATCTACAAATCAAATAAAGTCCAATATAGTTGGGAATAAATTAAAATATCAAAAGATTAAAAATTAAAATATTAAAAATTAACAATTAAAAATTAAAAAATTAATATTTTAGTTGATATTTGTAGAGTTGGTCTTTATTAAATGGATTTTTTACCAATATTTTAATTTTTAATCTTTTGATATTTTCATTTATTCCCAACTATATTGGACTTTATTTTATTTGTAGATACCCATGAGCGCTGACTTTTTTGGTGTTTTTTCTGTAAACTGTAAAGGGAACTGGCTTAGGCTGGCCATAGACGGAGCAATTTTCTTTCCTGCATCGACGAGTTGCAGGGAAAAAAAAGCTTGACTTCCCCATCACTGACTGTTGCAGAGCTATTGTGTTCACAGTTATTATTGGTAGTGGCTATAACAGCCACTAGCAATAATCGCATGCAAAGTTTGTCAGGCTGGTTTTACCCAATTTATTGGATCAATCAACTTACATTCAGCCTGCCCATACATGGTTCAAATGTCTATGTCTAGCTTTAGCTGCTGTTGCTAGCTGTCAACTCTTTCACTGAAAAGCAGGGTATCACAGCAGAGATAGAAAGAAGACATTGACCATCAGTCAGCTGACATATATAAAGGTCTGTTTATTAAAGGAAAATCCACTTTGCACTACAAGTGGAATCTACACGTGCAAAGTGCTCTTGAAATTGCACTGAAAGTGCACTTGGAAGTGCAGTCGCTGTAGATATGAGGGGGACATGCAAGGAAAATAAATAACAGCATTTTGGCTTGCACGTGATTGCAGAATAAAATCAGCAGAGCTTCCCCTCATTTCAAATCTACCCCTCAGATTTACAGCAACTGCATTTTCAAGTGCACTTTACACTTGTAGTGCAAGGTGGATTTGCCTTTAGTAAATAACCCCCTATGTGTCATTTGTAACACCTGTCTAATACCATCACCTTTTCACAGAAAAATTTGCTCATTTGAATGCTCTTAACCTAGCTTAGAATGTTGTCAAAGTGTGTAAAAAAGTCTTATCATTGCCGTAACCATTTGCCACTGTTAGTTTGTTCTGAGTGACCAGATCAGCAACATTTGCCTGGAAGTTACTTAAAATGCTTATTGACTGTCATTGGACAGTTTTGATAAATTTCTACAGTAATTCCAGAAAAGAAGTTGCTGGAAACCAAGTAACAATTAAAATACAATTTCTGCGGCCTGTCCAATTTCAAGTGATTTTAATTCGTTTTGCCAATTTGACAGTGACTTCTGACACTTCTGTGTCATCTGATTGCACTTGAGGTGTTACCTGTCACATTCAAGTTCAGTTCAGAGAATGTGAATGTGCCCAATAAGCACTGACTCTTGCCTTCCTCAAAGATATATGTTGCTGGTCTGTGGGGATGCGAATCCATACAGAATCCCCAAGATGCTGTCACTGGCTCTGATTTAATCATAAGTCCACCCAAAAATTATGTTTAGTGATGCCAGAAACCTGATGGGTTGCAACAGCCCTTGGCCTCCCACATCAGCAAGCTCTCTCTGCTCTAATTTCTGCCTAAAAGCTTTGGGTGGTGTTGCCCACTGTTGTTCCAGTTGTGAGTGGGATTTCCCATTGTATAAAATATATAAAAAATTCAACAGTTGAATAGAAATTCCTCATAATGGACAAAACAGGTGTCCAGACGCAGGTATTCCAGAACTGATATCACACTAATAAAGTGCACAAGAAATATAAAATGTCAGCATGTACCTGGAATGTAGGTTTTGGGTTGACTAATCCTTTAAACCAGGGGTCTCCAAACTTTGTAAACAAAAAGCCGGTTTACTGTCCTTCAGACTTAGAGGGGAACAGACTGTGGCCACTAGGAATAGAAAAGGTCCTGACATCAGTGGGAATAAACAGTGCCCCATCTTTGGTATCAGTGGGAGTAATAGCGTCCCACTATTGATGCCCATGGGAGGAATTGTGCCCCATCGTTGGTGTCATTGGGAGGAATTGTACTCTATCATTCCTGTCATTAAGCTCCATTGTTGGTGTCATTGGAAAAATTGTTCCCCATGTTTAGTGTCATTGGGAGGAATTGTACCCCTTCATTTGCATCAGTGGGGGGGATTATGTCCTATTGTTGCTATTGGTGGATGAAAATAGTGCTCTTACAGCTGAATAAAAGCAAGCAAAGGCCAAAGTTTTGTACTTATCGTTTTATGAGCCATTGTTATCCGGCTCCGAGCGGGGAATCCTGCGGGGAATGGGCGTTCCTAAGCCAAGAGGAGTTGATTGACGGGCTGCTAAGGCGTTTCACGCCTTCCGAAAATACCCGAAGTGACACTCGGGTATCTTTGGAAGGCGTGACATGCCTTAGCAGCCCGTCAATCAATCCCTCTTGGCTTAGGAACGCCCATTCCCCGCAGGATTCCCTGCTCGGAGCCGGATAACAACGGCTCATAAAACGATAAGTACAAAAAAAAATTTTTTGGGTGAACCTCCGCTTTAACTAAGTTATTCGTCAAATGTATTTCACTGAATGCTTTTGAAAACATAAGCACATACTTAAATAAAGTGTCCACTTTACTACAGGCATCTGCTTTGCTCCGAATGGCCTCCACCTTCCTGACAGAGAAACTCTTCATCAAAGGGATCAGCGTGAGTTTAGAAAATCATATTTGGAATTTTTGAACTTTTGGCAATATAAGACTAGACAAACACAGCTGATTCATTGATACAACATGGATCTCTCTCCTCAAGAAGTAATGCACCTTCCATTTGTCTCATCACAGTCATACTTGAAGAAATTTTCATTCTCAAATGCTGACCAAGATGATCTGTGGAATCATATGCAATCGGTATTTTTTTCTATTTTCCTCCATCTATATAACAAAAAATGATTTACTTATGATTTCTATTAGCCTAATAATTTTCCATATGTTGTATTGTGAATTGCATTCTTAAACCTGCTTTTAAATACATCTAGTTGTGTTGCTGATTTGAGAGAGCTTCCCCACACATATAAATACAAATACAAGGACTCTAACAAAGAAAAAGACAGAAATTTACAGGTACCAAGTCGTAACAACATTATATAACATTTTTATTATTATTAGAAATGTTGAAGATAAAACACTTTAGATGCTGTTCCTCATACATATGAGTTTCATCTATATCAGTTCACCCCAGATGTCCCAATACAGATAATTAACTATATTTGATTATTTCACAATACATCATTTCATTGTTCAATTCAAGAATTAGGATAAAGGATTCAACATATTTCTCTTGTCAGCTCCTACTTCTTCAGGAAAATTGAGGGGAAATCATATACATGTATTTAAGATATCTTAAAACCTGAATAAAATCATGAGATGTCATATATACGTGCATATGACACATTAAGTATCAATTTAGTTATAAAAATTAGGCTTAGCCAAAATTACTATTTCAGTCATTAAATAAGACTATAGCATACCTCCCAGTGTTGAATGGATAATAAAAACTCTGCAAATCGATGGCCACTAATCCATCATGATGATGTGCAATACAATGAAAATTACTATACTTTGGGGTTAATTTACTAAAGGCAAATAGACTGTGCATTTTGCAAGTACAGTTGCTCCCGAGCTTAGTTAATGAGACAAAGTTCTGCTGACTTCCATCATCCAATCATGTGCAAGCAAAAATGCTGTTCTTTGTAACGTGAAGCTTTACCTCATATACCAAACTCTGGAGCCACTATATTTGTAAAGTGCATAGCCTATTTGCCTTTAGTAAATCAACCCCTATCTGCAGCCTCTTTGTTGGCCAGAGCCCCTCTTGCTTCTGGAATCATCCTGCCAAAATACGTAGCGAATAACATCACAATATAAAAATATGTCCTGACGCACAGACAAAAAATGTTGTGATGTCATATCCAGTTCTAGAAACCAAAATATTTCCCCGACTTGTTTATTCCCTTACTTGTTCATTCCCCGACTTAGTTGGGGTAGGCGGTACACTTTGGTGGGGGTGGGTCAGCCATGCCCCATGACCTTTGACCTCTGGGAACTCACCTTCTGACCTTTGACCTCTTGGGGAGGTCCCTGTTCCAATTCCTGAGTCCTAGCCTTATTCTTCAATGGGAAACCCTAACCATAACCCTAACTCTCAACCCTAACCCTAACTGACCTTTGACCTATGAACTTTAACCCTAAGTGCATCTCCACTTAGTGATTCTCCCCACCCTAAAAGCCCTACCTTTCCCAGATTCCGCTCGGTTTGTTGGCGAGACCCTAAGTGCATCTCCACTTAGTGACTCTCCCCACCCTAAAACCCCTTCAATATTTCAAATGATATGAATATAAATATGCATTTTTATGTAATGCTGTTATGACTTGTTACCTTTAACCACTTGCTTACTGGGCACGTATACCCCCTTCCTGACCAGGTGAAATTTCAGCTTCCGCCACTGCGCCGCTTTAACTGACAATTGCGCGGTCGTGCGACGTGGTTCCCAAACAAAATTGACGTCCTTTTTTCCCCACAAATAGAGCTTTATTTTGGTGGTATTTGATCACCTCTGCGGTTTATATTTTTTGCACTATAAACAAAAAAAGAGCGACAATTTTGAAAAAAAAAAACAATATTTTTTACTTGTTGCTATAATAAATAGCCCAATTTTTAAAAAAAAATAAAAAAAATTCTCAGTTTAAGCTGATACATATTCTTCTACATATTTTTGGTAAAAATCGCAATAAGCAACTGGTTTGCGCAAAAGTTATAGCGCTTACAAAATAGGGGACAGAATTATTATTATTTTTTACTAGTAATGGCGGCGATCTGCGATTTTTATTGTGACTGTGACATTATGGCGGACACATCGGACACTTTTGACAAATTTTTGGCGCCATTCACATTTATACAGCGATCAGTGCTATAAATATGCACTAATTACTGTATAAATGTGACTGGCATTAAAGGGGTTAACACTAGGGGGTGAGGAAGGGGTTAAATGTGTACCCTGTATTGTGTTCTAACTGTGGGGGGAGGGGGGTGACTGGGGGAGGTGACCGATCTATGTCCCTATGTACAAAGGACACAGATCTGTCTCCTCTCTCCCCTGACAGGACATGGATCTCTGTGTTTACACACAGAGATCCACGTCCTTGTCCTGTAACTGCCGATTGCGAGTGCCCGCGGACATCGCGGTCGTCAGGCACGCGCATCGGCATCTCAGCAATGCGGCGGGGGTGTGCCGCTGGCGGCGCTCACGTACCCCCCAGTGGCCTGGAGGAGCGCACGCCGTCAAAAGATGGCGGATCACACACGAAATTGGTTTAACACGCACGCACTTTGGCCATGCGGTCTCCTAAAATAAAGAGAGGCGAAGGACCTATGGGGCTGGCTGGGTGGGCTAGACCCCCTCACTCCCTCATAGGGGGAGTCCCTCTGCCCCGTTGGGGTCCTGTTGGGCCCCAGTTGGGCTTCCAAGTGGAGCAGGTAGGGTGGGGTGAATGGGAGGCCCCCCCTCACACCCGCCATTGCCACCCGGGGGCATGGAGAAGGATGGCGATTGCCTCCGGGGGGAGGGTCTGCCTACTCCCAACTCCTGCAGTCCAGCTCCTCTCTCTCGAGTTCACGCACAAAATACACTTAAAAAAAAAAAAAAAGACTGCGGATCAGAGAAGTAGAACCACCCTACAGCCGTCAGGAAGTGGTTAAAGACCTGTACTTTTTCTTTGTCATTGCTAATTTTGTTTTTGAAGAGCCAAGCTCCATGACCATCATTTCTTATCTTGCTTTATAAATGAGTCAAAGATCTTGATCAAGTATACAGGGCAGGAGCTCCGACTTTCTAGACTGCATAATTGTTCCTGGTGGTCAGTGGCTTACTAAATACTAACGCAGGGATGATAACCTTCATGTTAGCATGATGGATCCAAACATCACAGTCTTAGAAAATGTTATAGCAATATTGCACAATACAGGTCGATTTTGGTATGCTGCTTTGATCTACTCCATTAACTATGAAAAACGTAAAGTATGTTCTGATGTTTTGTTTTTCCCCAAAGTGGTTGTAAAGTCAGTTATTCCAATTCTTGCCAGCCCCTCTGTAATAACAAGATGTACTATATACCTTGATCCCTGAATACTGAGCCTAACACACACCTGATCCTTGCATTCTTTTTTTTTTTTAAATTTAAGATTTTTATTTAAATAAATATCAAAGGAATACAATCAATGCTCCCAGAACAATTTTGGAGCGAATAAACAAGTGAGAGGACAAATACTGACAGAGTACAAATAGTACAATTCATCCTGAAAAAAAAAAAAATAGAATACTCCTCCTCAATCTAATATAAACAGGTGGATAGTGATAAATAACAAATAGTTAAATCATAAGAATATAATTATAATTAAGTGTTGCAGAGGAGAAGAAGTAGGAGGCTAAGCCTCCAACTAACAGTCAGTATAAAACAGTCCAATCTGCCCTACAAGGTAAATAGAGTTCCATAGGAGAGAGGAAGCCTGAAACAGGAGAAAGACCTAAAGTACTGTTTCGACACCCCTATTGGGAACAAACTGTGCCGAAAGAGAACTTACCTCCTGGTTTTTAACCACAGTCATGAAACTCCCGGAATATCCCTACAGATGCCCTGAAGGATCAAAGATCCGAGAGCCGCATGGGTAACCAAAATCAAAAAAAAAAGAAAAAACCAGGGTAACGAAGGGTATCAAGATGGTAATGGAGACCGGGTAGAATCCAGGATCATCTTACTAATAATAAATCAGCAAACAGGAAGTCCCCTTCATTCCCATGAATTGATTGTGAAGGGATTACTTTCTCCCTCCAGAGAAGTTCCAACAACAATAACATACCAATCAAAAAAAAACAAAAAAAAGAGGGAAAAAGGTTAATTAGTGAACTGGTAGGGTGCGTATGAACATCGAGCACCTAGAGAAATAAAAGGTGGGAAAGGAAATGGAGAAAGAGAGGAGAGGGGACAGAGAAAAGAAAGAAGGAAACAGAATTGAGTCGATTGTCAGCCTATCTACCCAGTGCCCATGGATGGCGCCACATTTCCAGTTGATGGGGAGATTCCCACATATCTGGCCCAGGGTTCCCAAACAGCCTCAAAAAGGTCAGAATTGTTTGAAATGGAGCTGATCATTTTTTCCTGGGTCATAACCCACGAAATCTTCCTTTTGGCTGCCAGATAGGAGACTCTTGGTTGTTTCCACGCCCCTGCTAGAGTAGTTTTTGCTCCCAGAAGCATAAAGTCTATCAATCTTTGTCTGTGTCTAGAAGCCTGGGATATAGTAGTCCCTAACAGTGCAACCTGTGGGGATTTCTCCACAGTCACCCCCGTGACCTTTCTGATGAGACTAAAAATCCTATTCCAGAATCCTCTAATTCTTGGACACTCCCACCAAATATGGAGCATAGTGCCCTGAGCTTGACAATCTCTAAAACACAATGGGGAGGCAGTTGGGAACATTGACGCAAGCCTACTGGGAACCAGATACCATCTCATCAGAACCTTGAGATTGGCTTCTATCAAGGATATATTGTTTAAACCTTTAAAGGTTCTCGTACCCATCCTATGCCACTCCTCCAGGTCCCAAGTCATTTGCAGATCCCTCTCCCATGCCTCCATGTAAGCGAACTTAGAGAATACTTCGGATAAGGCAGTATATATTACGGAGATTCCTCCTCTGTGTTCTTCCATCCGGTGACACCAGCGCTCGTAATTGGTGAAAGCCAGCGGACCGATATTGTTATCCCAAAATGAAGAAACAAATTTGAAAATTAGAGAGTATCGGGACTTCTCTTGGTCAGGCATACCCAATTTCTTCACACAATGTGTCAGAGAGAGGGGTCCTGTGGTTAGAAGGAAATCTCCTATTCTATAAATCCCCTTGTCCGTCCACCATTGGAATGCTTTAATGTCCATTCCTGCTGCGAATTGAGGGTTGTGGAAGATACTGGTTAGGGGCTTCGTTTCCGAGATCAAAGAAGGAAGGTGTCTCATATCATCCCAGATTTTCAGTGATTGGGACAGTGTTGGGGACATTATAGCAGGCCTAGATTTTTGGGGCATCCAAAGCATGTTTTCCAGTTTTAGACCGGGGACTGCCATCCCCTCTATGTCTAGCCACTCAGGTTTCTCACCCTTAGAGTAGATGGAGGACAATTGGGCTAATCTGGCTGCTTGATAGTATTTAAATAGGTTAGGCAGACCAAGTCCCCCCCGTGTCTTGAGTCCAAATAAGACATTTTGGGCCAATCTATAGCCTTTACCTCCCCAGATGAATTTGACAATTTTACTTTGGAATGACTTCAGTTGATCTTTTTTGATGGGAATGGGGAGGGATCTGAATAAGTAAAGCAATCTAGGTAAAAGGGTCATTTTAATCAAATTGATCCTACCCACCCAGGAGATTGTATGTCGAGCCCACAACTGAAGATCACTTTCCAATTTACGGTACATGGGGGGGAAGTTGGTCTGATAAAGCCGTTCGATCCTGGAGGTCAGGTTAATACCTAAGTAGCGAATAGACGTCTCCGCCCATTTAAAGTCAAAGTGAGGTTTCAGGGCCTCGATTATTGAGGGGCGTGTGGAAATATTTAATGCCTGGGATTTATTAAAGTTGACCCTGAGTCCCGATATCTTTCCAAATGACCCGAGTAAGTTACAAATAATGGGGAGGGAGGTAACAGGAGAGGTGACAAAAAGGAGGAGATCATCTGCGAAAAGTGCACATTTGTGGATTTGAGGTCCACAGGTCACCCCCTTTATGTCAGGCTCAGATCGAATGGCTATAGCCAAAGTTTCGATCGCTATGGCAAAAATTAAAGGGGAGAGGGGACATCCCTGCCTCGTACCCCTTGAGATGCTAATGAAATCTGAGAAACAACCCTGCAACTTAACCCTCGCCCTGGGTGTTGAATAAAGGGATTTTAGAAGACCCCGGAAGCTTTCACCGAAGCCCCACCGCTGCAGGACCTCAAAAAGGTACTCCCAAGACAGGGAGTCGAATGCCTTCCGGAGATCCAACGACAGGAAGATTCCCTCCTGAGGGGGGTCCCTGGACCAGCCTGACTGGAGTAACGAGAGAATGTCCACCGCTCTCCTTACCTGGTCTGGACCCTGCCTTCCTGGGATGAAACCAACCTGGTCCTTATGAATGTAAAGGCGAATAAAAGAGTTCATTCTGTTGGCCAGGATTTTGGTTAGTATCTTTAAGTCATTATTAATTAAGGAGATGGGCCTATAGTTCTCCACTAGCTCTGGATCCTTATCTGGTTTGGGTATGACCGTAATGTATGCCTCATTCAAATGTGGATGTAGGCCTTCTCCCCCTCGCTTTGAATTATACAATTTTGTGAGATGAGGACCCAATGTTCCCGCAAAAATTTTATAATAAGGGGAAGAGAAGCCGTCAGGTCCTGGCGCTGAACCCCCTTTAAGTTGTTTTATAACCTCTAATGTTTCGTCCACCGAGATCGGGGCATCCATTAGGTCAATATGGCCCTTTTGTAAAGACGGGATCTCTAGGTGATCTAAAAAAGATTTGATGTCAGAGTGTCCGGTCGTTCCCGACTTTTGATAAAGGGACGAGTAAAAAGTTTCAAATTCGTGCAAAATGCGCATAGGGTTAAGGGTGGTGGTCCCATCGCGTGACCTAATTTTTGGGAGTGAAAACGCGCGGAACCTCGGGGAGAGCTTAGTTGCCAACATCGTATTCATTTTGTCTTTCTGCAAATAAAATCTTGCGTTACTCCAATTTAGAGATTTTTCAGCCCTGACTGTGAGTGATAAGTTTAATGCTAGCCTAGCAGAGTCTAGCTGTGAGGTAAGTACCTTCTTCTGGTCCTTCTTGCTTAATAGCTCAAATTCTCTCTCGAGTTTAGCTATCTCCGCATTTTTCTCCCTTTTTCGTTTAGATGCTAATTGAATTAGTTTCCCGCGGACAACAGTTTTGTGAGCGGCCCATAAAGTCTCAGCCGAGGTTCCATCAACATTATTTAGCGTGAAATATTCTTCTATCGTTTTGTTAATTTCCACGACTACACCGGGGTCATCAAGAAGGGTCTCATTCAATCTCCAATGCGATTTGAGGGGGCCTAAATTTTGCGTTTGTATCGAGCAGATCACTATTGAATGATCGGAGAGTGATGTGTCTTTTATGATGGCTTTATTCACCAATGGGACATGTCTAGTAGAAACCAGAATGTGATCAATCCTAGAATAGGAAAGATGAGGGTTTGAATAATGGGTATAATCCCTTTTTGTCGGATTAAGTTCCCGCCATATATCCACTAGATTTTGTTGGAAAATTAATTTCGCTATGTGCAAGCTGGCTTTGGTTGGGCGGGTAAGTCTGCTACCCATAGGCTTGGATTTGTCCAGGCTCTGATCAAAAGCTATATTTGAATCACCGGCGCAGACAATCGCTCCCTCAAGAAGTGGTTCCAAAGCAGTGAACATGGATTGAAAAAAGGTTTTCTGGCCTCTATTGGGGGCGTAGTATGAGACAAATGACATTAATTGTTCATTCATCATTCCTTTAACCAGCAGAAACCTGCCTTCTGGGTCTCTGTGTATTAAAATCGGGTTAAACTTGCAAGATTTTGCAAAAAGAATCGCCACCCCTCTAGTCTTGTTCTCCGCATTTGCTAAAAAAAATTGAGGATATTGAGCGTGCAGAAAAGTGGGGGTGAAACTAGTAGGAAAATGAGTTTCCTGTAGAAGGATCACTGAAATCTTCTGGGAATGATAAGATTGAAAGATCTTCCTCCTCTTAATAGGCGAGTTCAAGCCCTGAACATTATGTGAGGCTATTTTCATAATACTAGGAGGAAGTGAGATTCAGAATGCAGCTATAATGGTGGAGTAACAAGGCGATCAACATTTCACTTACCCTGATCCACACGAGGCATGAGAGAGGGAGGTACAGACTGCAGACCCTGGGTAAGTCCGGAGAATGAAAAGTAAGGTATTGCTGGAGCTGGCTGACAATCGAAGAAAAGAGGTTAAGTATCAGAAGAACCAAAGGGTAAGACACACAAGAATGAAAACATCTTAAGAAACATCTTAAGAGAAGAGACAGTATGAACCAACAAGGGTAGGAGAAAAAAGGAATTCCCCTATTCTTGTCATTCAAACCACTAACGTAGCCCTCAAAATGGGCTACAGGGCCACCTCCAAACAGTGAATGATCCACCATCCAGAAGCGGTCAGAGGCACAGGGCAGCCACCCCAGCTCCCATCAGCCTTCAGTTTAAGCAAATTAATGTCAAAAGTTATTTTAGAGAAAAAAAAGATGAACATACTCAATCTAAAACTATAATAGTACATACAAAGGAATAATACGGATCACGGTCGGTGCTAACTCATTAGCACTTGAAGGAAAGAGAAACTTTTACACACTCCCCCCCCGCCCTCCGACCCCCTCGGCCCCCACCCCCCCCCCCTCCAAAAAAAAAAAAAGGGGGGGGAGGGGGGGAGAGGGAAAGGCGGCACGCGACGGAAAAAAAAGGCCGTCAATAAAAAAAAAAAAAATAGATGCATGGACGAAATACAGAGGCACTTGTGTCTCCCACCACACAAAGGAGACAGAGGTCAGGAATACCCTAAGGGCATTTACTCGTGACAGGAATTAAGTTGCACAATTTCAGTCCCCATATCAGGTTTTTGCAGGATCCTTGGTGCGTCTGCTTTTGGCCATCTTCCATGTGGGGGAGATAGGGCTGGTCGGAGTGGGTCGCTTGGAAGACCCTGCTTGTGGGTTTGAAGTGTCCATTGATGACTCCAATGAGATGAACCGTAGGGTACGAAGGATCTTTTCTCCCTCAGTCAGGGAGGCGAAGGTGTGCGTCTTGCCTTTGTATGTAAATTTCAGAGCAAAAGGGAATGCCCACCAGTACTTGATTTCTTTCTGTGACAGAACCACCAGCAGTGGTTTCAGTGTTCTGCGTCTTTGTATAGTCAAGGGGGAGATGTCTGCGAATATTTGTATATCCTGGCCCTGGAAAGCGATGTGGGACTGCTGACGAGAGATTTTCATAACCTCCTCCCTCACAGAATAATAATGCGGTTTCACAATTATGTCTCTGGGTAAACCATCCTTTCTCAAAGGGCCCAACGATCTATGAGCTCTATCCAGCTCTAGCTTATGTGGAGCTATAGATGGGAGTAAGCTCTTGATGAGGTCTTGAATGGCTCTTGGAACGTCTGATATAGACTCAGAAAGGCCCCTAACCCTAAAATTGTCCCTTCTGGAACGATTCTCAAGGTCGTCTATTCTGCTAAGGGCCACATCCAATTGCTCTTGAAGAGATTGTATTTGGTCCGTGTTTTGGTTGGCTCTAGATACAGTGATGTCAAGTTTATTTTCTATTATTTCCATCCTGGAGCCTAAATTCTGAAAATCCAAACGAATGTCATTAGTAATTTTCATTGCTGTTTGTGCAAGACCCCTTTCAAGCAATTCAGAGAACTTCTGAAAAAGCTCCCCTGCGTTCTGAGGGGCCATAAGATCAGTGTTTCCTGAGGGGAAAATGGCTGTATGGTAAGCAGGTGAGTGTAACGTTACTGCCGTTACTATCCGCAATCCGAGCGCAGCTGTATCTTTTTCTAACAGCTGCGCTCCGTTCTGTGACCTGTCCGCGTCACTGCCGGTGCGCGGACGTCTGTGCTCCACGCTGGAACGCGGAAGTGCGTCCCAGCGCGCGCCCCCATCTCCTTCACAATCACCCGGGCTATTTAAACCCCTAGGTTCGGCGGCAGGGTGTTCGGTTATTCTTGTTGAACCCCTGCCGCCACCTGGGATCCCTGCAAGCTGCCTCACCCCTGCTGTCTCTCCACACCAGAGGACTCCCAGCTTGCCTGGACTACCTGCCCTGTCTGAATCCAGCTAAGACCTCCAGATCCCCACCTAGTGGAATTTCATCATGGAACCTGCATCTGCATAAGGAAAGATCAAGCTGACAGGATTAACCCCTGGCCTCAGCCAAAACCGCAAGTACCCTGTTACCAGGAAATATCAATCATACTAACAGTAGTATTCCCTATGTAGAAGGACTGTGTGTATTCTCTCTGTAGCTACTTATCATCACTTGGAAACCTGTCATAATCTATACATGTCTGTAGATACCACTGACACTGGGTTTTAACCCCTACTTATACGAGCTCAGCTTATGTTAAATTCATTACCTTACCAAGCAGGACTGCCATATACTTCTTAAGAGACTTGTACTTTGTTAATAGAATACTAGCCTATGATTTAATAAGCTACGTCTTACTATTTTGTTCCACCGGAGGTTGTGATGATCTAACCCCAGCTCTCAGTTTATCTTGAGAGAGGTTGGTGGTTGACCTGAGAAGCCTCTAAAGCTGGAATCCACACATAAAGCCTAAAACCCGAGTTTAACCGCAGAGGCGTTACATAATAACCGAACCCAAAGACGTTTTTTTTTTTTTTATTCTAAAATGGATCCAGCAGATCTTGCCAATCACTTAGTTGGACTTTCTCAAAGGGTTGAGACCCTTACCACTTCTCTAAATGACCTTCGTCTGGAGAATGATGCCCTCCGGAATCAAAATCTGGCGCAAGCGAGAGACAGACCTGAGCCTAAGGTCTGCCCCCCGGAAACCTTCTCTGGAGATAGAAAGCTCTTTCGCCAGTTCATCAGCTCGTGCCGTCTAATGTTTGAGCTACGCCCCTGCACCTACTTCTCCGATAGAGTCCGTATTCTGACCTTAATCTCCTACCTTAAAGGAGAACCCAGAATTTGGGCTGACGCCTACTTAGAAGAGCATGGGGACCTCCTGGGTGCATTTGACACATTCCTGAATGAGATGACGCTATTATATGATGACCCTAATAAGCAGCTCACTGCAGAAAACTCGATCAGAAATCTCAAACAAGGGAAAAGACCAGTTGAGGACTATATATCTGAATTCAAATGTTGGTGCAGGGAGACCCAGTGGTCAGACATTGCTCTCCGGAATCAGTTTCGCTTAGGCTTAACGGATGCGATGAAGGATGAGATTGCCGTGTTGAAATCCCAGCAACTTTAGAAGATCTTATGCATCTCTCCATTGCAATTGATCGACGCCTCCGCGAGAGGAAGGCTGAACGAGCTAATACATACCTCCCAATACCTTTCAAGAGGTCCGGATCACCCCCCAAGGGTGTGCCTATGGAACTTGGTGCCATTAAAGGACCTTTGTCCTCCGCTGAGAAGCAACGCCGCAGGGCTCAAAACCTCTGCCTATACTGCTCAGCCCCAGACCATCTTGTGTCCAACTGTCCCCTCCTTAAGAGGAACTCAGAAGGTAATTTTCTTCACATTAGCAAGCCCATTTCTAGTAGAACAACCTCTAACCAATACATTTTCTTTCCCCTTACCTTACAGTGGGATCAAAAAAGGACTATCATTAACGCAATGGTTGACAGCGGTGCCTGTGGTAATTTTATAGATTCAAAGGTTTTAGAATCTAATAAAATTCCTTATGTGTGTAAGCAATTCCCTGTGTCTCTCACTTTTATTGATGGTTCTAGCTCCTCCTCTGGCCCTGTTTTACTCCAAACTATCCCCCTCCTGGTGACCTGTGCAACTGGCCATACTGAGACCCTAGTCTTCGACGTTATTACGTCACCTGTATTCCCAATAGTTCTCGGCCTACCATGGCTACGCCTTCACCAACCTACCTTCCAATGGTCAACCAGTTCCTTAACCTACACTCCAATTACTGTAAGGAAACTTGCTATCCAATTTATTCGATCTCATCTACGGAAATTCATCAGGCTATTCTCCCAGCTTACTTACAAGATTTCGCGGATGTCTTCTGTAAGGCCAATGCTGAACAACTCCCCCCACACCGCATTTACGATTGTCCTATTGATCTCATTCCAGATAGTCAAATCCCTACAGCACGAATCTACCCATTGTCACAACCAGAGCTCGTACACCTCAAAGATTACCTCGACGAGAACCTCAAGAAAGGTTTCATCAGACCTTCCACCTCTCCAGCAAGCGCAGCAATGTTCTTCGTTAAAAATAAGGACGGTTCCCTCAGACCAATTATTGACTATCGATCTCTTAATAGCATCACTATAAAGAATAGATATCCCCTACCATTAATCCCAGAACTTATCGAACGTCTCCAATCCGCCAAAATTTTCACAAAACTAGACCTCAGGGGTGCCTACAATTTGATCAGGATCCGTCCGGGTGATGAATGGAAGACTGCTTTTAAAACTCGGTACGGTCTCTATGAATATCTGGTAATGCCATTTGGCTTGTGCAATGCACCCGCCACATTTCAGTGGTTCATCAACGATATTTTTCGCGACTTGCTCGACATCTGTGTTGTTATTTACCTGGATGACATCTTAGTTTTTTCTGACACTCCCGAGGAACACATCAAGCATGTGCGTTGGGTCTTGGCCAGACTCAGAACCCACTCCTTATTCGCAAAACTCGAAAAATGTGTTTTCTCCCAATCTAGTATCTCCTTCCTCGGATATCTTATTACTCCTAAAGGTATCCAGATGGACACCTCCAAAGTCGAGTCCATCCTATCCTGGCCGGTTCCTCATTCGAGGAAGGCTCTTCAGCGATTCCTAGGATTTTCTTACTATTACAGGAATTTTTTTTAAAGATTTCTCAACTATTGTAAAACCACTAACTGCTCTGACCAGCACAAAGACACCTTTTTCTTGGTCTGAAGAGGCACAGAGATCCTTTGACACACTCAAGCTTAAGTACACCTCTACTCCAATACTTCAACTCCCTAACCCTCTTTACCATTTCACATTAGAGGTTGATGCCTCACATTTCGCCTTGGGAGCTGTACTTTCCCAAAGACCAACCTTATCCGATCCTTCGAATCCAGTTGCCTTTTACTCCAGGACCTTAACACCAGCCGAGAAGAACTACCCTGTTGGGGAAAAGGAACTCCTCGCTATAAAAGTTGCTTTAGCTAACTGGAGACATCTATTGGAGGGTTCCACATACCCTATCACAATCCTCACAGACCATCGCAATTTACAGCATCTCAAGGCCTGTAAGACCCTGTCCTCTCGCCAAGTTAGGTGGAGCCTATTTTTTGACAGATTTAATTTCGTCATTTCCTATCGACCAGGTACACAAAATGTTAAGGCTGACTCTCTTTCACGGATGTACGAAGACCAAACAACTGAGATTCCCCCACTTTCCATTATTTCTCCCAACCGATTCATTGGGGCATCTACCACTTTTAAACAGTTGCTTACTCATAGTCTGTCCAAGGATCCTTCCCAATTACCAAAAGGTCTCATAAGACAACCTAATGGGCTATACACCTTCAACAACAAGATTTACATTCCACCTGATTTACAACTCAAATTTCTTAAACAACTCCACGATTCTCCACTGGCGGGTCATCCTGGTGTGAGCAAAACCATTCATCTTGTCAAAAGAGATTACTGGTGGCCCCACTTATCCAAAACTGTTCAAAATTATGTCAGTTCATGTGTGATTTGTGCCACCAATAAACACTCAAGGAAACCTCCCTACGGTCTTCTAACTTCTATCCCAATACCTGACAGACCATGGGATGTCATATCCTTGGATTTCATAGTCGATCTCCCGAAGTCACAAGGAGCTAATACCATCATGGTCACAGTTGACTTATTAACGAAGATGGCTCACTTTATTCCCCTAAAGAAATTACCAACATCTTTAGAGACAGCGAAAGCTTTCATCTCCCACATTCTTAAGCTTCATGGATTACATTCCCAAATCATCTCAGACCGTGGCTCCCAGTTCATTTCCAAATTCTGGAGAGCCCTCTGTCACGCCTTACGAATAGATCATCGAATGTCAACTGCCTACCATCCTCAGACAAACGGGCAAACTGAGCGTGTCAACCAGACACTGGAACAGTACCTACGATGCTATTGCACTCATCTGCAGGACGACTGGTTCCATCTGCTGCCACTTGCGGAATTTGCGTACAACAATGCCACAAGCTCTTCCTCTCTTTTCTCACCATTTTACGCAAATTACGGTTTCCATCCCAGCAGTTTACCATCTTCTTCCCTTACTAATAATGTTCCAGCTGCGCAACATTATCTTCTGACCCTGAAGAAGACTCTGAGTACTCTTCGCTCCAATCTTGAAGCGGCTCAACAAAGACAAAAAAGATACTATGATGCTCATAGAAGACTACCCCCTACATACAAGGTTGGTGATTTAGTCTGGCTTTCCACTCGGAATTTACGCCTTAAAATACCGTCAAAGAAACTCGGGCGTCAATACACTGGACCTTTATCAATTTCCCATATCATCAATAACAATGCTGTTAAACTACTTCTACCTCCAGAATGGAAGATACATCCCTCCTTCCATGTATCACTTATCAAACCCTTCACACCTAATCCATACCCTAACAGAGATCCTCAACCCCCTCCTCCTGTCGACGTGCTTGGTGAGACCGAGTATGAGATTGAAAAGATTCTTGATTCTAAAAAACAGGGTTCCTCCCTTCTATACTTGATACGGTGGAAGGGATATACACATCTTGATGATTCCTGGGAAGATTCTTCACATATTCATGCTCCCCGACTTCTTAGGCAATTCCATCATAGGTATCCTGATCGACCAGCTCCTACAGGGTGCACTATTGGTGCCCCCTTGAGGGGGGGGGTATGTAACGTTACTGCCGTTACTATCCGCAATCCGAGCGCAGCTGTATCTTTTTCTAACAGCTGCGCTCCGTTCTGTGACCTGTCCGCGTCACTTCCGGTGCGCGGACATCTGCGCTCCACGCTGGAACGCGGAAGTGCGTCCCAGCGCGCGCCCCCATCTCCTTCACAATCACCCGGGCTATTTAAACCCCTAGGTTCGGCGGCAGGGTGTTCGGTTATTCTTGTTGAACCCCTGCCGCCACCTGGGATCCCTGCAAGCTGCCTCACCCCTGCTGTCTCTCCACACCAGAGGACTCCCAGCTTGCCTGGACTACCTGCCCTGTCTGAATCCAGCTAAGACCTCCAGATCCCCACCTAGTGGAATTTCATCATGTAACCTGCATCTGCATAAGGAAAGATCAAGCTGACAGGATTAACCCCTGGCCTCAGCCAAAACCGCAAGTACCCTGTTACCAGGAAATATCAATCATACTAACAGTAGTATTCCCTATGTAGAAGGACTGTGTGTATTCTCTCTGTAGCTACTTATCATCACTTGGAAACCTGTCATAATCTATACATGTCTGTAGATACCACTGACACTGGGTTTTAACCCCTACTTATACGAGCTCAGCTTATGTTAAATTCATTACCTTACCAAGCAGGACTGCCATATACTTCTTAAGAGACTTGTACTTTGTTAATAGAATACTAGCCTATGATTTAATAAGCTACGTCTTACTATTTTGTTCCACCGGAGGTTGTGATGATCTAACCCCAGCTCTCAGTTTATCTTGAGAGAGGTTGGTGGTTGACCTGAGAAGCCTCTAAAGCTGGAATCCACACATAAAGCCTAAAACCCGAGTTTAACCGCAGAGGCGTTACAGTGAGGAGGTCTGAGGTGAAACAGCATATTGGGGCAATGTAGCAATAAGTTTGGTTTCTGAAGCAAATACTGTTCCTGACACAGAGCCTGAGGTATCCTGGGCGAGGTGTTGTGAGGGAGAGTGCAGTGTGGTTGTAGATAGAACTTGCCTCACCATAATGTCTCCTTCTAACCACACTGCTGTACATCAGGGTGATCACCGAGTCTTCCCCTGTCTAATCCTCCCAAAATGAGATACTGCACCGCTGTGAATCCGGTGCTATGGCCGATGGGTGGCTGTGGTGGAGCGGAGCT
The DNA here is from genome assembly GCA_029574335.1 of Rana kukunoris. Lineage (NCBI taxonomy): Eukaryota > Metazoa > Chordata > Amphibia > Anura > Ranidae > Rana > Rana kukunoris. The sequence continues at coordinate 82,165 of JAJQKJ010000368.1, forward strand.
CCCGGCTTAAGCTGCCATCTTGGACGCCTCCGCGCATGCGCCTCGATCCTTGCATTCTAAGTGTAACGCACATCTGATACCAGCAATCTGAGCGTAACACACTCCTGATCCCTGCATTCTGAGCGTAATTCACGCCCGCTCACTGCATTCTAATCACAATGCACTCCTGATCCCTACATTCTGAGCGTAACACACTCCTGATCCCTGCATTCTAAACAGTACGCAATCCTGATATTTACATTCTAAGCCTAATGCACTTTTGATCCCTGCATTCTGAGCCTAATGCACGTATTACCCCTGTATTCTGAGCGTAACTCACTACTGATCCCTGCATTCTGAGCCTAACTCACCCCTGATCCCTGAATTCTGATCACAGTGTACTCCTGATTCCTGCATTTTGAGCATAATGTACTCATGCTCCCTGTATTCCAAACGTAACACAGTCCTGATCCCTGCATTCTGAGCATAACGCACTCCTGATCCCTGAATTCTGAGAGTACTGCACTCCTGATCCCTACATTCTGAGTGTACTGCACTCCTGATTCCTGAATTCTGAGCGTAACACACACCCAAACCCTGAACTCTCTTGTAATACTTTTTGTAATACTTTGTGTAATACTTTTTTTTGGTGTCCACTGCGTTTGCCATCTACATTTGGGGTTAACAATGTATCATCACCCATAGTAGACCTACATTTGGGGTTAACAATGTAACCTCACCCACAGTAGTGTGTACCGGTGTGAACCGGTCCTAACAACAGGATACTGTGTCCAGGAATCTTTGACTTCATCAGTGTTGTTCAAGTAGATCGCGGTCTCTCTAAGGTTGCCTACCCCTGCCCTAGGGGATAAAATGGGGGTCGTTGACATTTTTTGTCACACCATATTTTCATAGCAGTTTTTCAAATGCATTATGTTCTGAAAAAAACAAAAAACACTAAAGTTAGCCCTATTTTTTGTGTAATGTGAAAGATGGTGTTACGCCGAGTAAATAGATACCTAACATGTCACGCTTTCAAATTGCATACGCTTGTGAAATGGTGACAAACTACCATACTTAAAAAATCTCCATAGGCAACTGTTTAATTTTTTTTACAGGTTACCAGTTTAGAGTTACAGAGGAGGTCTTTGGCTAGAATTAAATCATTCCCCAAAAAAAGTGTTGATCACTTTTATTCTTTTTTCAAAAACCATTGAGCAGTCACTAGCTCAAAACAGCATGTAAACCCTGCCATAACCGGTGGAGGGCTGGTAGCAGGGAGTGGTTCTGAGGTCTGTGTGCGATTACCCAGACCAGTCTTTCTCAACCACTTTATCCTGGGGGAACCCTCAAAGTAGTTTTGAAGTCTCAGGGAAACCCTGATAGAATTATATTTACATTTCAGTTTTATATAAAATAATAAATATGACATGCCTAGAATATTTGATACCCATGGCCAGATTATTTTTATTTTTACACCACAGATTTTTTAGTAATAATCAGGAAAAATAATGAATAATATTGGCCTGAGAATAAAGAGACTGTGAAAACTCCAGGGTCCCTTTATGTTTTTTGGCCAGTGGAGAAAAACCCCCTTACATTTGTGGTCAGTGGAGAACTGCCCTATTACATTGGTAGCCATTATAGGTGGGAGATCAGTCTGTCATTGCTCATAGACCCCTGGCAAACTCTAGAGGAACCCTGTACTGCAGTGGTCATCAACCATTCCTGCAGGCCCCACTAACAGGCCAGGTTTTATGTATTACCTTGGGGAGATGCAGACTATAATACTGCAATCACTAGAGCAGCAAATGATATCACCTGTGATGTATTTCAGTTATCTTGCAAACCTGGCCTGTTAGTGGGCCCTGCAGGACAAGGTTGATGACCACTGCTGTACTGGACTGTGAAGTACTAGACATAAATGGGTTAGGGAAACCCATCTACAGGGTTTTTATTATGTTAAATTTAAAGTAAATGCCTAATCCCTATGATTAGGTATGAGCTGAACACCCCCCGGTTCAGTTCGCAGCAGAACATGCGAACAGGCAAAAAATTTGTTCGAACACGCGAACACCATTAAAGTCTATAGGACAAGAACATGAAAAATCAAAAGTGCTAATTTTAAAGGTTAATTTACAAGTTATTGTCATAAAAAGTGTTTGGGGACCTGGGTCCTGTCCCAGGGTACATGTATCAATGCAAAAAAAAGTTTTAAAGACGTCAGTTTTTTAGGGAGCAGTGATTTTAATAATGCTTAAGGTGAAACAATAAAAGTGAAATGTTCCTTGTTCCGTGTTTATAGCAGTCCCTGCACAAAATTACATTTCTAAAGGAAAACAAGTCATTTAAAACTACTCGAGGCTATAATGAATTGTTGGGTTCCGGCAATACAGATAAAAGTAATTGAAAAAAATGTGTCCCCTTCAGGTCTGGTATGGATATTAAGGGGAACTCTGCACCAAATAGAAAAAATGGCATGGGGTTCCCCCAAAAAATCCATACCAGACCCTTATCCGAACACGCAACCTGTCAGGCCGCAGAAAAAGAGGGGGGACGAAGAGAGAGCGCCCCCCTCCTGAACCGTACCAGGCCACATGCCCTCAAATGGGGTGGATGTCCCCATGTTGAGGAGGACAAGAGCCTCATCCCACTACAACCCTTGCCCGTGGTTGTGGGGATCTGTGCGGGGGGGGGCATATAGTCTGGAAGCCCCCTTTAACAAAGGGGGACCCCAGAAGGCCGGCCCCTCATGTAAATTGTTTAACTGGGTACATTGTACCCCTACCATTTCACCCAAAATGAGAAAAAAATGCAGACATAGTTGAGACAAGTCCTTTAATAAAAAAATAAAATAAATTACAGCGCCGTAATCCTTTTATGTGTCGGACCCACCACTACGAATGATATCGCCTCCATAGGAGCCTCCCAGCCGAACGACGCGCGACACATCTAACAGCTGTTTTATAACCAAGGGCAGGGCCACTTGTGATGTGGATGGGTGACCCCGCCCCCTCTGACGCAACGTGGATCTCTGGTGACTTGCCAGAGGGGGTGGGGTCACCGGTGGGCCGGCATCTGGGGGTCCCCTTTGTTAAAGGGGCCTCCAGATTCCGATAAGCCCCCGCCCACAGACCCCCACAACCACCAGGCAAGGGGGCATGTTGCCTGGTACGGTTCAGGAAGGGGGGCCGTTCTCTCGCCCCCTTTGCATGTTTGGATAACTGTCTGGTATGGATTTTTGGGGGGAACCCACACCATTTTTTTCAACATTTTGGTGTGGGGTTCCCCATAAAATCCATACCAGACCTGAAGAGCCTGGTAATGGAATTTGGGGGGACCCCCACGCATTTTTTTTGGTTTGGGGTTCCCCTTAATATTCATACCAGACCCAAAGGGCCTGGTAATGGATTGGGGGGAACCCATGTCATTTTTTTCAATGATTTTTATCTGTATTGCCGGGACCCGACAATTCATTATAGCCTCGAATACTTTTTAAATATCTTTTTTTTTTCTTTTAGAAATGTCATTTTTTGCAGGGACTGTTATAAAACATGGGAAACATGCACTACTTTACATGCATCCTATAGACACCCCCCAGGTATGAAATTTAAAGAAATATTTCACTTTTGTTGTTTCACTTTAAGCATTATTAAAATCACTGCTTCCGAAAAAAAATTGATCCATGTCCCCTGGGGCAGGACCCAGGTCCCAAAACACTTTTTTTGACGATAACTTGCATATTAACCTTTAGAATTAGCACTTTTGCCGTGAACACCCCAAATTGTTCGCTATTTCGCAAACAGGCGAACAGCCAATGTTCGATTAGAACTCATGTTCGACCCAAACATAAGGCTCATTCATAATCCCTATACTAAACACTGGATCCTCACAGCTCTCCTATGGTAATGATAGTACAGAACCATGAGTGTTAATTTTGAGTAGTCTTTGTAATCGAAAGTAGCTTCAGTTTAGTTTGACTTTTTAATATTGAACTATGCAACAGTTTTAAGATTATTTCTCTTGGTCATGCTCATTGGATTAGATGAGTGCAACATCTGCTGTGTGTCTGGAAAATCTGATGGAAAATGTTCTCATTAGAACATTACAACATAAAAACATGCACTTTTAAAACTGTGATGTTACTGTTTGTGTACAGTTCTGATTGGATTTCTCTTCTAGTTGGTTATGTCTGTTTGGCACCCAGAGTAACGGAGATTGAGAAAGCTTGTCTAAATTGTGGTTTATACATCATACTGTACTTTTACTGCAATTTCCCCCTTGTAAATGTATTGGCTTGATTATTTCCTTAGTACTCTAATCACATTTAAGAATTATTGCCTTTATGTTCTAGCATGAAATTGATGGTAATGATTTAACAGTATATGCGCGGTTGTTTGAAATGTCCTGTAAGCATAGCTTATCAATTAGAATGTGCGTTTGTTCCCTAGAAATTATATTTATTTTTCAATATAAATGTTTATTATTTACCTTGATCAGATTAAATTACGACTTGGAAAATTGACCCAATGGGTTTTAGGTTAAATGTGAACCTGTCCTTTAACTAATATTATTAAAGCATGATTGTATACCGTTAACTTAAAGTCAGCAGCACATACCATTTTCTAAGTTTATAGATGGCCAAAAAGAAGTTCACTTGCCAGCATCACTGAAAAAGATCATGGATTCCTGGACATGGAAACGGGGCATACCACTAGTGACGGTAAACACATCTACTGGGACACTGACCCAAGATCAGTTCAAGAGCGCTAATGCTGATAACACCACAAGTGATAACAAGTATGTTGCTTCTATACGTAGTCTGTGTTGTTTGTAGCAGCCAGCTTCCGGCCTGCACTGAAAATGTCTTCAACATGATTGCTCACTGTGAGTCTCTTTGATAAAGAAGACACATTGGTTTATAATTTATTTTACCGGGAAAAATCAAATAAGCATTACAATAAAAAACTACTAAAAATATAAAACTGATTATTATTTATTTTATGTGTCTGCCTGTAATTTTTATTTCTCATTGAGAGAGAAAGTGAATTTTAAATGGGACTTTGGAAGTGCAGCAGATTTACTGGACACAAATTTTCTTAAAACTTCAATATTTATTCCAATAGGGAAACAAAAAGAGGTTGGGAGTACAGTTGCTGAGGTTGACTTCATTTTTTTTCCACCCCAGAGAACTCTGTCGGGAGACTTATTCAGTTTTGCGTTCATTTGCTGTCTCAATTACAGTTCACATCATTGTGGTATTCTTCAAGACTTTTTTTTTTTTTAGATATATATATCTTTATTACTTTATTCATTTTCCACTTTCACATCTCATAGATACCTAATTCAGAACATATCAAAAAGATTATCAATAGAAATGTGTCTTAATAAAAAATCATAAATATCAGATATTCCATGTTGTAAATTTCATCTACTTTATTGCACCACGGTCTCAATGAGGGGACTCTCCAATTCTTGCCGGTGGAGGGATATTTGGCTCTTTGAAGCGTTCAAGAGCTGTGGGAGTAATGTCTTAAGGTAGTGTTTAGTTGGCATTCGAGACCCATGTAACACACATACCCACGGGTCGCCTGGGAGTTTATCGTTTGTTATTTCTCAAATTTTTTGTCTTATCTCCCCCCCCTCCCCCCCAGTATTTTCTCATTTTGGAGCAGGTCCACCAAATATGAGCCATAGTTCCTACTTCATTGCAGCCCTCCAACATAGCTGTGATGTAGTTCCTGTGTATTTATGTACCTTATCCAGGGGTAATTATATTGCAGTTTACCGACGTAGCGTTTACCCTCTTTATTAATTGACTGATCTCGTACTCATTTACACATGAGCCCAACTCATCCTCCCATTTCTTGATGTATGGCGGGACGCCCGGCGATTTTGACTCATTCAAGATCTTATATATCTTAGAGATTGTCCCCTTTTCAGCCTTTCATTTTCAAAAAATTAATTGCGCGTACTGCCATGCATCAATCAAAAGCATTTTCTTTTTATTTTTTTAGTTCCTGAAAAGTTAACAGTTTGTTTTGCTCCATAACATATTTTAATTGTATGTTATCTTGAATTATCCATTTACCAAACATTTTTTTTACCCCTGGTAGAAAGAATTTTGTATCGGTTAGAGGTATAAAGGGTGAATTGTAATCCCAATTTTCCTTCTTGTGCATCTGATCCCATATTTTTAATGCGTGCCTAGTGATGCTGAGGTTGACCGTACACGTTATACCGACCCCACAGGGTTATAATGGACTATCTAGGTACTGATATACAACAACGTTTTGTTCAATATAAACGTTTAACACAATAAATAAAAACATGCAGAAATATACAAAAAATATTCAATAAAATCAACCACCGTTGAAGTGGGGTATAGACAGGTCTTTCCTCAATTAATTTTGCGGAATGGGACCACTTCTTCAGGAGGAAACAGATAATCCAATAAACATACATGGTAGATACAATATGATACAATAAGTGTAAACATAGCAATACAAACCAATAATATAATACATAGATCAGCTCACCCAGACGGTCAAGACAGACTGTGCATTAAGGCCACTCAAGAGTTTCCCCTGCGGCGGACGGGGGATTGTACATGACAAAGTCTAATTGAAAAAGTAAAATGAATGATAAATACCATAAGTTGGTTCTACTTGAGCCAGTGAAGATCCCAAACTGTAGTGGAAAACAAAGTGGATCACTGTGTGGTAATGATGGACCAGGGTGAAAAGAGAAAGGTGGGAAGTGAGGAAATGGAGAGGGGGAGGGGTATGAGGGAAAAGGGAGGGAGGAGGGGGAAGATGGGAAAAAAGGGGGGTGGAAACAGAGAAGAAAAAGGGTCTGGACGGAATGGGAATAAGGAACGAATAAGGAGGGGAGCGGGGGAACATACACAAATGACCCAAATTCTCATGGTTCTGTATTATAGAGATGTGATATAAATCAATCGAGCGCCGTAATGGCATAAAAACGTCATGATTGATCTATATCACAGTGCTATAATACAGGACCATAAGAATGTGGGTCATTTGTGTATAAGCTTTTTTATGGATATACTCATTTTAATTCATTTTGGAATAAATATTGAAGTTTTAAGAATAACTTGTGTCAAGTGAATATTCTTCACCTGCAAAGTCCATTTAAACTCACTTTATCTCGATATACTAAGGGATGTGGTGCTAAAGAGATATCCATCCACACAAACTTACA